>CCAG010012163.1:0-39210 GCA_001077435.1 Glossina morsitans morsitans
ATCTTTAAAGCGTAATAAAGCTAATGAGGAGATCAAATGTTAATCCTAACATAATACTCTCTTCGTCCGAAAATATGGTTTACGTTTCATAAAAGTTGCGCAATCGAAAAAAATAATTCGGTTTGTTGTTTTTTTCGACATAAATGGCCGTTTCTATATTTATTGTCGTCGTCACTGTCACCACATGAACATGGCTTTACTGAAGATAGATCGACGTTTATTAATTTGTTGGATGTTACAAATGAAATTACTGTCTACAAGCAGATGAATGTGATTTACAACGATTTCTCAAACGCATTTGATGCGATTTTACTCATTTATCTATTTAATCGAGTAATTCGAGGCAGCCTACTACGGTATACAAAAAGCTTGTTTCAACAATAATACTAATATTAAGAGCAAGAAACTTGTAGTAACTTATATTAAACATTCATATGCACTCAATAGCTAGCTCACCTCACAGGAAGTGATAGTAGGATTCACTTTGCGATGGGTGGTTTATTAACAGTTTGATTAAGCGCACCGGATCAGGAAAATAGAATAGATGATAATAATCATTAGTGTCTTTACAAGAAATGTAAAAGGGGTTAAAAAGTTCACAGTTAAAGCTATAGAACGGTAAGTTAACTGAGATTTAGTGACTCGATACCCGCTGCGGAGTATTAATATTACTTTACTTAAGGAAAGCAGAGGATGGGGACGTTTCACCATTAACTATTTTAACCAAAAATGAAATCCTCAAAGGGGAGGGGAAATACATCTCTTCGCCTATGAAAAGATGGGAAATTACTGAATTTCAGACGGTAAACATGTGGAGGAAGACTACAATTATGGTCGCCCTACAATTATGGCCAGCCCTCGTAAAGCAAATATAGGGAATTGTTTTCACAGAGGCTCTATTAAATCAATGCCACATTCACAGCCAGGAGACCACGCTATTGACGCATATTATAAAATTACTCTAATCGATGCAATGAACAGACTTTTTCTAATAGAAGGATCATCAAATTCACATGACCGTGTTTTGATGAATCCCAGAGTACATCACGCCTTATTTACAAAACTTGTAAACAAATTAAAGGACTTTTGGGATCAAAAACAATGCCCAAATCTGTAATATATGGAAGATCCTGTATTATCTGCCCATCTTATTATAGGCGAACTTCTACAAAAAATGGCACTTTCTTACATGTACTCAGAGATTGAGAGACGTGACATTTACTCTATTCCAAACCTCTAGATCTTACTGTAGATGACAAATTCCCGCATTAAATGAAACACACAGTTTCACATTGTCAGCATATTTTAAAACACTTGAGTATCGAATCCCAGAGGGCAAATAATTTATGAATAGAATGGCAAATTGGGGGCCAAGGAACCTACTCAGACGGCACACTCACTTCTTAAGACAAAGTACTATTGCAAGTGACACGTTGTACCCGATCTGTCAGACAAGAGGAGTGCCACTTAAGCAAGATGTCCTAAAAGCCATAATAAAACATCTAATATATAGAACATCCAAAGATATCGACTTTCTTATGCGGAATTTTTGAATTGAAAAACCCGTCAAATTAACGGGTGCCATAAATCTAATATTAAATATATCCCTTCATCTCTCTTTTGTACAATTTAAAGAGGGTTTCTTTCTAAAAATAAAGCACAAAACAAAAAAACATAAGGCAATAGTAACCTTAAGCTTGGTTGGCCTTGACAGCAGAGCTATCTGCTCGCTTTAAGTCAAACCCTAAAGCAAACTAGATCATCTTATACAATATTCAATGTCTCGTTTGAATTAATGATAGCTTTCAAGTTTCTTGCCTGTTTTCTTTTAATGCTCTTCGTTTCAACTAGTGTCAGTATAATATAAAATTTGATTAAATCTTATTGTGTCAAATAAAGTATTTATATCAGTTTCTTTGTCTTCTTCTTTTTTCATCTTACTTTTACACCTGCATGGTACTCATCTAGAATAGCAATAAGTAGACGTCGTTATTATTACCTTCTCATTGTCATAAGTATCTTGTTTGCTTTTTTTATACCCGAACGATGAGAGGTATGTCCACTTTGTCAAAACATTAGTAACGCTCAGAAGGAAGCTTCAGAGATCTCACAAAGCACATAAATTTTTGCTCAGCATCAAATCGTAAATAAATTTAGTGTCTGTCCTTCTGTCCGGTTGTCTCCATGCCGGTTGCTATAACGTCTGTGGAAGTTCTTGCACACAAGCTTGGTATTGGAAATGGACTAAATTGGTTCAAGTCTACGCTTACAGTACTACGTAAAGTGAAGACACCGCCGTTCTTCAAAAAGAATAAAAAAATTTTTGCTGTTTGCTCACTGCTCACAAACTACAGCAGATAAATGTACAAAAATTTTACCATATGGTCAACGCTGTAGTACCTGTATAAACATGTGAGAAACGACCACGCTTAACCAATATTATGATGCATCAAAATTTAATATTCTTTTCAATATCTTTATAGAGCGGAAGAGGAAGTGTATAGACTTTGGCCAGTTTCAAAATCAGAAAGCACCTAAAGCATGTCCATCTGTCCGTCTACGCAGTCATGTAGTATCTGTGCTCAACATTAAATAGCGATATTGTAAGAGCATTTGGACATGCCTACACCATGCCTACACACTTATGGAGCAAAAACTGCGAACTCTTCTATTTCCCGTGTTTTTCGTTTCTTACTCACAAAGTACATCACATACCGCATATAAATTTACACTTTTACTCTGAAAATGGAAAAACTCAGCCGCGTCCACCCTATTTTATAGCGTATGAAAATTTAGTTCACCTCCTGTTTTTTTAGGATAACGATGATGGGTATAAAGGGTTCGGTCACAATCGAATATAATTTTCTTACTAATTTTTTTGTTTTGTCTTTTGCTCTTTTGTTTTGTTTTAGCTCCTTTTAAGCTTTACAAATTTAACCACTTTACTGCGTTCATAACTGTCATTTCTCAAGAGCACTTTAACTACGCGTACGTACGTACGTACGAATTCTGTGCAGACCTCATCGCCGTTCTCATCAACATGAAAAGCAAGGAAATGGATGTATTTGTTGGCTTTCTCCCGAAAACTTTTTTATAAAGTGCTTACAATCTGTCTCTAGATATTTGTCAATTTCGAGGAGGTACGTACGACAACAATGATAACTGAAACGACGTAGAAGAGGTGTGAAAACTTAACAAATTAGAATCATTATTTATGACGAATCATTATCACTTGAAATACATTGAAGAAGAAGAAGAATTCACGGTTATATGATATATTTCTTAAAATTGCTTGCAAAAAAAAAATCAAAGTTTAAAAATTCCTTTTTTGCAAACTTTAAGGACTTGCTTCAAGTACTTATTAAATATATATATATATATATATATATGTAATTTCCTGTAGAAATCTTTTATAATTCGTTATGATATTCCTCAAATCTAATAATGATACTAATAAGCTTTAATGCTTTTTATTATTTTACTTGAAAATGTGGGCATTATTTGCAAAAAAAAATTCAATTTAAAAGTCATCAATAGAAAGAAAGAGACAGCTAGCTGACCATAGAAAATCTTAACATACGTATTGCATGCTGAGCTAACTGAACACGAGTTCCGATAATATCCTGCAATAAGAATTATTATACACATACATACATGTCGATGCTTCATAAGCAAACTTATCATAAGGTATGATAAGTTGTTTAGATGCTTTTGCCGTTCATTTTTCAGGAAAACAAAAATATTTATTTATAAAGAATTTTTTTTCGAAAAGCAACATTACCCATAATCGTCGTATATTAAATTAAAAAAAAAATCAAATTATTTTCTTCAGTATAACATATATTCTCGGTACAGAGCTTTGAACCCGTTACTGAATGCTTCAAGATGGGATATTTTTCCACACGACCGTATGAGACACAAACAAAAAGATATTAAAGAAAATGAATAAAAAATTGGATGAATGGCGGATGGCTATAATAAAAAAGTGTTATTTAACATAATCGTAGGGTATTTTTACTAAATTGGAGTACAACACATCTGCGTTCTTTTTTGTACCGCGATGTAGGATGCAAGGCCGTGCGTATAGCCTCAACAAATACAGCATTTAGGCCATTTTGCGTTAAAGTTGAACATTCCAAATACTTCATAGCAAATATTTCTTTGGCCTTCAGTGAACCTTGGCGATAGGTGATAGGCACCAGTTTCTTTGCACGCAATTCTTTAATTGTATTTTTATCACTTCTCAAGTCCAATTTAGTACCCACCAGGGGGCAATAACGACGCACTTCGGGAAACCATTTATCTTGAATATTTGCAAAAGATATCGGATCGATCAGAGAGAAACACATTAAAAAGACATGAGGACAGCTCCCGTGTAGAAACATATTTCTCTTCTCCTACAGTATCCCATAAACTTAAAGCAACCCTTTTGCCATCAAATATAACGTCGGCCGCAAAATTATGGTATATCTTGGGTAAATAATCACCCGGCAGAGCGTTGTTCATGTAGAGGTGGAGTAAACTGATCTTACCCACTCCGCCATCACAACACATTTGACGGCTTGCATTTCTACTTTCTTGATCTCTTCGCGATTTATTAAATTCTTCATTAATCTTTTTTTTTTTCAACTTAATTTAACGATTTCTCCGACAATTTTCATCATTCAATGTTGTTGCTGCATTCTTTCAACAAACTTTTGTAATAAAGTTGTTGTCATACTATGTAAATTTGAAAATTCCATTATAGCATACTTTGATGAGAAGTGAAAATCAGTTAAGTAACTTCAACAAGATGCTTATTTAGGTGGTCGACTTTCTTACACCGTTACTGTAGTAATCGTTACTTCAAAAAGTGATAATTTTAGCGAAACTCCTACGAACACTTATGGTGGAGGTCGTAATACGTGCGAGTACAAAAATAGTCAGGAAGGATTAGGGTAGGATATAGGGTAAAAGAGAAGGGAGGAGTGGAAATATTTCGAACGATGAAAAAGCCGAAGAAAGTTTTTCCAAAGCCAGGCAGTACATTTAAAGCATACGTTAGTATGTTGTGCGGAATGCAAGCTTCTTTAGGAAAAGTTAATGATAAGTTTTGGTCGCCCGAGACATTTGATACTTTGTGTAGTTTTCTACTTACACATACATATAGTACTTTAATTTTGTCCGAATGTGAACGACAATGTTTTTTGCACCGCTTCAAAAAGACCTAAGACCTCAATTGCATATTCAGACACCCCAAACATATTTTCTATCCTTGCTCCTGTACTAACCATAATAATTTACTAAAAATCTATGGATGATAAGCGTTTATCATCGCTACAAAAAATGTAGGTAAAGGAAAACGTGGCAGTTTTCATCTAATTTTTATACCTATTGCCGAAAAATGAGGAGCGTATTCATTTGCAATCCCCAGAAGGACGCTTCAGAGGCTCCACTTAGTAGGTATATACTTGATCAGTATTAAATCATCTGTTCATCTGTCCGTCTGTGTACTGTCTGTCAGGGCCACAAAAATGAAGCTATCGACTTCAAAATCGGCTGCAACATTGGAAGTTCTTGCGCGCAGGTTTGTATTCGAAACGAACCAAATCGCTCGGAGGACATACCTACAGTACTGCGTAAAGTGAAGACAACTCCGTTTTTCGGAAGGAATGAAAAATTGATTCTTTGTTCGTTACTTATAAACTACGGCAGGTAAATCTGCAAAAATTTGACCAGATATTCTGTGGGCCACTGCGTAGTATCTGTATAAAAATTGGAGCAATAACCACGCCCATTATTATGATGCATCAATTTTTTATATTCTTACCAACATCTTCATAGCGCGGAAAAGCAGGCTTCAAAAATCTCATAAGTATACATATTGGCCAGTTTCAAATTCAGAAATCACCTAAGCATGTCCGTCTGCCCAACTTTGTAGTACTTTTGATAAACATTCTTCCGTTCGCAAAAATGAAGATATCGCCTACAAATTGATCGAAACTGGTCAACAAAGAAGGCACCTACAACGCCCACACGCCTTACGACAAAAACTGTGAACTCCTTCGCTTTCCATATATTTGGCTCGCTAGTCATAAAGTACGACACATACGCCATATAAATTTCCATTTTTATTCTGAAAATAGAGAACATCGGCCGCGCCCAACCAATATTATAATATGGAAAAATTTAGTTGCTTTCCTTTTTTTAGTTATTTTCCAGATAAAGGTGATGGGTATAAAAGTTTCGATCACGGCCTAATATAATTTTCTTGCTAGTTTCTAATTGATTTCATACGTCATCGACAGCTTATATGTTAATTATCTTCACAATTTATTTGTAATTTTGTAGGTTTTACTCAAGCCAAAACAATCATCTGAGAATGATATGGTGGCTCGTCAAGTCAAGTTAAATTTTATTATAAACACAACAGGTCAGCAGTTCGGCTCGATGGAACGTCAAAGACAAAGGATTAAATGGAATTAATTATATGATTTAAGTTCCGAAGGATTACACGGCAGCCAGCTTGGATAGTCCGTTTCAAAAGCTAGGTATTCAAACTACTAGAAAAAGAAGTATTTTTCTAGAACACAGTGAAGTTATTACGTTAGCACTTTAATCTTTTATAAAGCATGTATTTATTATCTCTGTACTTATATACTAAATGCAAGCATTTTTGAGAACTTTTCACGGTCTTCTTAAAACTTGGTTTGTAGCTAGGGACGTGAAGTCAAAGTTTCATATCTATTTTTACAAAGAGGAAAACTTCAGTAAAAGAAGAAGAGACGGACGAGTCAAAATATTATTTGGATAAAAAGTACACGATCACTATGGAAATCCTTGCGAGTTTGTCCTACGAATGGCGAAAATTTGGAAAATCTTGTAATTTTTCTCTTAAAACCATGTGACACAAATGCGACCTTAACCTAAGGTTTTCTCCTACATTAATAATAAAAATCAAGATTGTACTGAATAATATGAAAGTTAAAATATTTCCTTTTAAAAAATGCAGGCATATAAATACACCCGTAGATGCGTGCATATACAAATATATTTTCGTATCCTTTCTCTTTTTTTTTCGTTTTGTTTATGTGTATGTGCGTAAAACATTATTTGACAAAATATGCACAAATGCACTCATACAGACATCAGTATGCTTAGATGTGTTTAGTGCACATATCTATTGCCTATTTCCGCTCGAGTTCGCATGCATTTTGGTCAGCCAAGCATAAAATATCCCCTAAGATATGCATAGGATGTACGGGAAGAGATTTAAGGCACAGGAAAGAGAAAAAGGAAAGCAAATCACATATATAAATATATATATAAATATGTGTATGCTTATGTGCGCACAACAAACATATCATGTGTGATGCATATATGTGTGTAAATAGAATCCGAAGGACAGAGACACTTATATGTTTACAAATTCACGTTCATTGCAACAACAAATAGAGATGCAAAGCATTAAAGCGTTTTAAGTAAAAATATTTATAAATATATATATATATATATATATCTATTTATATATATATATATTTATATATTTGTATTTATATGAAACATTCTTTCATATTACTTTTTGAGAAAGTTTGGTTTATTTTTTTATCGTTTTTGTTATATCTTCTCTTTGTCATACGGTTCTATTGCCTGTAATCGCTTACTTACAATGTACTAAGTAGAATTTTTAAATATATTGCATAAATTGTCTGTATGTAGGTATCAAGCGAAAGGAAAGCAAATACACTTTTTAAAACGGTATCATTGTGTCCAGTTTTTTTCAGAAGAAGACAAAAAAAAGAAATTGATACGAAGAAGTAGAAGAAGAAAATTCAAGGATACACTTTCAACGTTTTATTATGCATATATATAGACATATATATATATATATAATACAATATAACTGAAAACATTTTAAATCTTTATGTGCACATACATACACATAAACATGTATATATATTTATATATGTATGCAAAAGTCTAGCACAAGGAAGTGACGCTTATATAAAACATAAAAAATACTTTATACATATAAAAGTTTTCGTATGCCATAAAACTTTTTTCCTAGAAGAAAGAAAATAAAAAAAAAAAAAAAAAAACAAGAGAATGAAAGGGAGATATTGAAATTTTTCGTACGTGTAAGTTTTTATAGGATTTTCTTTGTAGTTGAAATCCTTCACGGCTTCGTAAGAAAACACTAAAGAATATAAAAGAAAATTTGCTTTCTTTTCTACACTTTTTATTCGAAGAATTTTTTATAGATTTTTCTACTAAGAAAATTTATTTTGAAATTGCAAAAAAAAAAAAAAAAAAAAAAGGTAAAAGGGAGGATTAAATCTGTATAAAAACTACTTGACTTAGATTTAAATATTCACTTCCCAGTATATTTTGTCAAAGAAGTATTGGAAGTAATCTTTTTAATCAAATAAATCGCTTTAAACAGAGGACTTAATTAATAAAATTATAAGATTTGATGAGTTTGCCAAACATGCTCGAATAGATGGTTTTAAAGTAGCTTAACTATAGTCACCTTATAATGGCAAGAGATTCCAATCTATAGATATTTAAAAGAAACAAGACAAGCGGACGGACCTACAAGCTTAGAATCACTTTCCGAATCGATTGGTTTACCTCAAGTCTTTCTGGGCATTGCCTACATTCGCACAAACTTAAGACCCCCTTGTACCACAAATCGTGTAGGGTATAAAAGAAACATTGTAACATTTATTAATTAAGAAGAAAGTAGCTGCGTTTTGGAAACGATCCAAAATTCTTTAAAAAACTCCACGTTTTACAATATCACTTCGATTTAGGTGATAACGCTTCGAAAGCTGCTGAAAAAACAAGTGGCCTTTACTGTGAAAATAGTTTATCCAGATTAGTAGCATAAAGACCATTTGCCGATTTTCGCTAGGAAAATTTCGCTCACGCACCGCGCTCAGATGATGGCTGATAAAGTTGATGAAATTCTCAATAACATTGAGGAAGTCGGGCATCTTTCATTTTGTGATATCATTGTGAACCAAAGCATTGACCGAAATGCAGCTTTGCAGCGTTAGCCGAGCATCAAAAGAAGCTCCCGATTTGCGTACCTCCTAAACTAAAAGTGAAATGTGTAATGGACGAGAATTTCAATCTAGGAAATGCTGTAACTTAAGCTTTTTTTAACGTACGATGAAGACTGGATCACATATGACCATAATAGGCGAAAAAGATTGTGGCTCAAAATGAACGAAGATGAACAAAAGTTGACTAAGTTCGAATTGACGGTACGTAATGTAATGCTTTGTGTCTGGAGATATTAGGACGAAACCGTATTTTATGAGTTGTTTTAGCTTAGCCAGATAATTGGTTCGACCATCCACATTCAACAGCACGCAATTGAAGCAACAAGTTCAGAGTTAACCAATACGGAGTCATCCTCCCTTACAGCTATGCCAGACCGTAACCATCTTTAATGATTCCGCAGAAATTGTGGGAACTTCAGTAGAAAGTTTTGATCGCCATATATAACGGAAATTGTCTCACTCTCTGCAAAGCTTTCTTGGTAGTTGCTTCAAACGAAACCTAAGAAAGTGAGTCAGTTTCGTTCTTCGCCAGGAAATTCCATAAGTCGTATAGTGTAACATAGGCGCAGTGCGTTTTAATAAAATATATTTAGAATGTAAATAAAATGAGTTTGCATTTCCTTAAAAAAAAAACCCCGACGCCTTCTAGTTAATGTAAATTTTCTTTCTTTCTTTGTTTTTTACCACAAATACAACCTTAAAATAGAGAAGTAGCTGTGAATTTCACGTTTTCAGAGGGACTCAATAAACGCAATGAGTGAGCATGTTCGAGAAGAGCGATGAGAAAAGCTCCACTGCAAAAGTACGTCTCTATCGAAAGAATAGAGCGTTTAAGCATTTGAGATCTCCTGACCAACCAGCAATCCCATCTATCCGAAGTATGTGCGCAAATTGAAAATAGTGAGCTTAAAAGGAAACTGAAGTTGAATGTTTGATAAAAAATCGCTTCTACAACGTACTCATTTTGTCGAGTAAGCGATGTCCGTCCCCTACGACTTTTAACTCATATGGACGAATATTTCATTTGCTTTAAGCTTTGACAACACTTTAGAAGAAGGCACTCGAGACCATTGTCTCGAACGAAAAGTGCTTTATCCACTGGATTAAAAACAATGCGAGTATTTACTTCGTTTATTTCCGAATAAAACGAATGAACGCATTGATAAAAATATTGTCTATCGCTGACTACTACTCCTTCCCAAATTCCATTCTGTTTAGAAAGAATGACTCGTCTGTTCAGGTTATCTCCAAAATAAGTCACTATCGTCGTAAGAATGGTAGCACAGTTCGGACAAAGAATAATCCATCTATTGAAATCCGTGTTAAACGGAAGGAGTAATACGTCGATCGCTGTGTTAACAGCGGTGCGAGTACGATGTTCCCGGTTAGAATTGTAAAGATTTCCTGCTCTAGTTTGTTATATATGATCACCTTCGTTTGTCGCTTTTGCATCAATTCTTGTTGGTAGCACGCCTTAGTTACGGTTGGATTAGATTGGAACAAACCCATGCCCTTGCCTACCCCCAAAAATAAGATTGTCATAAATATTCAGCTTTCTTGTCGATGTTACTGGCTCGGCTATTCCCCGTCATGGTTTTTTGGACATTGAATGTCGTGACGCACACGATGTTCGTCACTCGTAAGGATTTAGCAAAATTACCTTTTAAATTATGCAGGAAAAGTAAAGCTACCGCAAACAAACTATGATTTGTACGCTTTAGTGTTTCAATTTATGTTCGTATAGCTTAACGACCGACTTTCGAGCAAAGAAGTCCGAGTGCTACTTGGAACACAGACCGAAATAATTTGTATTCCTAATATTTTAAAAATGCTTATCTTATTCGCACTACTACTGGGATGAAAAAATGTGATTTCCACGATTGTCAATTACTCAATTTATTTTTACACGTTGCATATATTAAATAATAATTTTTCTCTAGGAATCAAGCAATCTGCCTATAAAGTTTTACGAGGGATTGGTTGAAAACTAATCTCTCATTTTCATTTGCAAAACTATATCAAAAGCAACAATGGCAAACAAACGTTTCTTTGAATATTTCTGAAATGAATTTAAAACATTTTTTTGTCCAATCTGAAGAATCTCAACTTTCTTGACCTCTCAGTTTTCAATTGAATTGCATTTTTACTTAATTCAACTCAACGTTGAGAAGGATGCCGCATCTTATTTCAATAATTTGAGTTGATTTTATTTCATAAAGAATAGCAAAAGCAGTAAAGGAGATGGCAATTGAAGATTTTTCTTTTATTTATCGAAAGAATGTAATTCAAAATTGAGGAAAAATGTTAAAGAGGAATCTTGGATACGAGTTTCGATTGCTACGCATTTACTTGAAATCACATACATTTTTTTAATCGATTGATCCCGAACAATATCTGCGTTGAATTGAACTTTATTGATAGCTTATATAACTTTAGAACTGTCATGTATAAGTCTTTATTCTTACCTTAGTGGCACTAACAAAGGGTTATTAGATCCGTATAGGTTTCCTATAAAGTATATACATTTTTCATATGCGTACGTAAAACTTTCCAATTATCTGCCTGGCTGATATATGCTAAACGGTTTGTGGCCACAAAATTCGATATAAAAAATTGAACCTTGACCTACACACCTTAATAGTGGATAGCCTTAGATCAAACTTGAAACGTCTCCACAACAATCAGTAAGAAAAATACGACTTACTGCGAATCAATTTAAACGTTTAGAGTTTCAGTGTAAAAGTAGGCGTGGTCTGTTTGCATGCAGACGCACAATACACAAAACTTTGTAATTTATAATCAACAAAAAAAGTTGATCTAAAATATTTCCTATGTTTTTCGAAGAGATGGTGGCGATCCACTTACATATATGGCAAGATAGAAAAACTATAATGCTTTTTGCCTCAGATAGTTTGCTACCAAACTAGAATTTTCTTAACTGCAATTTTTGGGATATTCCTAATCTGCTTCAGCTGAGTCGGCCAAGGCCGACTATATAGATACTGCACACCACATCGCCTAATACGGGTATTAACTTGTTTTGGTAGTAATACAGCAAAAGTTACACATGCATAGGTATACTTTTCATGAACGTCCACTTATTGGAGGAATCCTTATATACAGTGATATCCAAGAAATAGTCCTGCGTGATCCAAATTTGGCAAGATTGATTTCTATGTGAATTTACTATTACGAACTAACTTTCACCATGAAATATTAAAAATTTTACTTTTTTACTATGCAAAGACTCAGTTTTCTTAGAAAAGGTTTTATGAAAGAGAATTCAAAAAACCGCCAGAGCCGAATCAAGCTTTTCATACCAATTTAGAATGGCAAAATTGCGGAGCGAGTTTTGTCGAAAAATTTTGAAAATTGCAATCTAATACTTTTCAAAATAGGCCGTTATAGGGGGAGTGGTCGAAAATGTGGATCGATCCAAACTATTTTCGGTAGCGTGCGTCCTTGGATCAAAATACTTCAATGTAAAATGTCTCCAAAATTACGAACACAAATTTACATGGACTGCCATCAGACAGACAAAGGGACAGACAGGTAGAATCGTTTTCTGAATTGACTGCTATAAGAAATGGTAGGTCTTTCTAAAGCCCTTCTACGTGTTACATGTGTCCACACGAACTTAGTACTTTACTGCAACTGGTGTAGGATATAAAAAAGTGCAGCAAGTATCATAAATCATGTAAATAAGTAATATTAGCAAGTCAAGTAAACATAGTACAACACCATTACATATATGGGTATACGAAGTGTAAGTGCATAATGTTTTTCTCCCACAATTATGGTTAACCCCCTGCGATGAGTGTAATCCAATAAATTGAAATTAGCTGCACTGAAAAAAAGAAAACTAGAAGATAACTTAATTACTTAATTGTCAGTGAAAGCACTTCAATAAATACAGTCTCCTGAGTTTTTCAATACAGTAAAGAATTTAAATTGCCTTGCCTGGCTTAAGTATTTGCTTTTTCATGCAACTCAGTGGTATCATGATTAACTCACTAACTCTTTCTATCCCAACTTATAATTAATTTATTGTTTAATATTCTTCTTCTTCTATTTTTTACTACAGACGTTTATTGATCATCATTAATACAAATCATATATGATTTTAGTCACATAGATCTGTATTTATGTAGTGATCGCAGAAGAAATCCCAAAAAGTGCAATATTTGATGCGAAATTTTTGCACGTAATGCAAAAATTAATACTAAAAATGTTCATGTATCGTGTTAGTAAAAATATTAATTTTTTAATATCATATCTGAAAAAGTGTGGAATCTCTGCCTTTTTTTACATGATATAAAATAATTTGATAGAACTTTTCGAGTTATTCGTAGAGAGAGAGAGAGAGAAAGGTTTACAATTTTTCTACATTTTTTTATGTACGAACATCGAGGCAAAATATTAATCCCTGCAAATTTCAAAGACTTTTTTTATAATTTATAACATAAGCTTCGCTAAGCTTTATAATATAAAACTTTTTATTTTTCAATATACACTTCGATAGAACGTTAACGTTAAAGCGTTAAAACGTTAGGCGAGAATGAGTGCTAAATACATTACCTCAGATCTTTATGTATCTTTGTGACAATATATATAAAAAATTATTCCTTCTTAGTTTTCATTTAAAGTTTTACCTTGCAAGAGAACTCTTATAAGCGGCGACGTCTAAAATGTATACTTAGTTTTAATTAAATACAAAGCTACTGAAACTTGGCTTCTAAAGTTATAAGTAACTCTTCAATGTTATAATAATAAGAGAGAAGGAAATAAAAAAATAGTAACATATATACATAAATTTATATATATATGATATGTAAACATTTATATATCCATGCATATGATATTCATCTCTTTACGCTTTGATACACCCCGAGCGGAAGCTTCTAAACAACTGCAACTTATACCGTATATCTTAGTGCGTCTAAGTTTATCTACCGTATGTCTATATTGTGTTTCCACATAGTTAAGGATGAAATCAACGCGTCGGGTATACTTTGTAAAGCAATCATTTTCAGAATAGGTGACTTATGTACACACCTATTATATATACAAAGCATTAGTCAATAAGTTCATAGGAGATATATATATATATATATATGCGCGTTAAATTTCTTTAAAAAATCTGCCATTGTACGGGTCACAAGATGACTTGCCTCTATACGCGGCCGTTACAAAGCGCCAATAGCGGAGGAAAAAACAGATCGCCAAACATCAATCAAACAGTGACATGAAAGAGACTAGAGCTTAGATCGACTCAGTAAGTGATTCTGAATCGATCGGTATAATAAAAAGTTGAGATTATCTTAATTCCCCTGAATGTTGCATACATTTGCTCAAATTTAATATGACCTGACAAACGAGAGATATTGAGTGTTATGATTTAATAATGAAATAGCAAGTAACAACAACAACAACAACAACAACAATAACAATTGAAAATATTCAAAATTTATAATTATTTTAATCTTTAAATGATTGTGACGGCTGAATTAATAAACAACAACTGCTTAATAGCTTTATTGACTTTAAATATTTTAAATTTTTTTGTAGCTTCACATGGATTTAATGAAATGTTATTTAAATTTAATGAATTTCTTGTCAGTGACACAAAAGACGACAACGCAAACAACAATCGTGTCTATAACTTTAATTTGTTTTAAATATTTCAGTAAAACAAAATGTGCGCATGTATGTTGTACATATATATGCTTGGTTAAATTAAAAATTACTAGACTTGAACTCCCAAGAAGCCCTTTAATGTAATTGAAACCGCAAAATTCTCATTTAAACAAATTAACCACAAGATAATTGCTTTAATGAAAAGACACTCAATTTTATATAATATTTCCTGTTGCGGTTACGTGATATTCGTGCCGAGACAGACTAGTGCACACGCGCGCACACACACACACACACACATACGCATATACAGAAATTTTTTGAAAATATATTTAATATTGCATGCGAAAATTTGTAGTGCATGGAAGATACGTATGTATAACGTATTCGTATTATTTGTGTAATGAATAATGATAAATCAATCATACGTCACAGGGTAAAGAAAAAGTGTTAAAATATTAAATAACATTGAAAACCTATCTAAATCAAATGAAAAAGAAAATCGATGTAAATCGGGGGATGATACGTACACCATTTAGTAAAGGTTATAGATAAACTAGCTTTTTCCTCTCGTTTGTAATAATCGGAAGCAGACATAAAAAAGCGTACCTATAAACTATATAAAATTCTTGACTTAATATTTTTCTACTCTCTCTGGGGGATGGAAAAATCTGTTCTCTCTTCTTTGGTCGTAAGAAGTGAAATAGAAATACATTATTTAGCCGGAGTCTTTTTAAGCTGACCACGCCAAGAAGATATAAATAAGTATGGGCTCCTCGACAAAACAATGTACTACGCAAAATTTAGACCATTTTTTTTGGACCCGATGTTATGCTTTACAAAAAGCAAGCCTTTAGAGGTCAACAAATTTTTAATAACTATATTGATTATGTCCTACACTACTTGTGATATGTGTAGTATTGTGTATGTTTAGTTAGTACGGATGTATACAATACCCAGAGGGTCTTTAGATAAATCCACTTTTTGAGATATTTTGATGGAATTTCGTACACCCAATCCTAGCCCACGACTCATTGTGGTCCAAGCACGAATGCTATTCAAAGTGGTCAGGATCGGACCACTTTTGTGACCACTTGCTATACTCCGCCTTACTTTAAAATGTGCTTAGGTGCATCACTACAGTGTAGTTCAGCATATTCAATATCATTTTTTTTTTTTGCACGCTTTCTGATCGTTTCTGATACAAAGGTCTTTGTGAATAGTAGGTTTCTTTATGGCGAATACTTCCGATACTCGGCCAATATCGAGGAAAATTAAGGAAGAATAATTTAAAAAAATTAACTGTAGTAAATTAATTGTAGTAAATTGGTCAGCTCAGCTTAGGGACCATATCAACAACTAACAAACAAACCGCGGAATGTATGGGCGAAGTGGAGTTCATGGAATGGCAGACTGATAAAGCGTGGAAAAGTCTAAACCGAAGAAGCCGAGTTAACCAAATAAGGAATTAGAATGAAGATTCGACAAATGATTAGAAGACTAGACGTATGGAGGCACCGGTTAACTAAATAGCAGAGAGCTAGATCAACAGATTTGGTGGACGAATGGAGAGATCAGTGTAATGCTGGCCGATGGGCGAACAGCCACATAGAGTACTTGTGTAAATATACAAGAAAGTACAAGCGGATGTAGAAATGGGCGGCCGTCATGGAAGTGACCAGTTGGACGGGTGAAAATAAAACTTAAATAGCAAAACAAGGTGCTTGGTTATGTGGTGAAGGATGAACGATTGAACATGCCTACGAATGGACAATAGAATGCACGAATTTATGAGCAGGCAGTTTAATCACAGTGCATAGCATACTAAAATGACTTAATTGCACTTTGCTATGCTGCAAAAGGCATTAACAATATCAATATATTTTCCCTTCGGTAGTAAAAGTTTCTAATGCGTTTACCTACAATTTTATGTCAAACTTTGACTCGTACGCTTTAGTACTAATTTCCACATGTTTACCCGAGTTGAAGTGGTTAAATTAATTTAATGTTTTTAGGCGTAGAGCTTTGAGTATATACGTAAAAATTACAAATACATTAGGAACTTATCGTACTACGAGAAGCGTAGTAATTGAAAATATTCATTAGCGTTAAAAATATTTTGCTAAAATGTCAATTAGTAACTATCAACTATGAACATATAATTGAACGGTAATGACTTCGTTAAATAGCTTAATAGTGGAATGACTACGTAAGACTTTTCGTATAATTTAAATGTAAAAAAAAACTAAAAACTAAACCTTCTCTAGTTTAAAAACCGTTACCACCAATTGAATTACATTAACGAACTTAAAGAAAAGGAAAAGTTAAATGAGTAATGAGTGAAACACTTTGAATGTTTTATTGATGCTCGTAAGAAAGTGATTTTAGTACTCACCTTTTTCACTTCATAAAACGAAGACATTGAAGAATTGAGGGATCCAAGAAGATTGAAAGGATCGCGAATAACGTTATAACGAAATTTATTTTCTTCTTACCGTCACATGGTAACGATGAGTATCCAAGCTTCTAACTAACCCTGTCTAAGAGATGAAGAATATGCAATATTTTATTCAAATAAATGCATCAATACTATGAATGAAAGTATTAATCCAGCAGCATAAAAAAAACACATATATAAATAAAAAATGTAAAGCACAAATTGTCTGACTGTGACATTGATCCCTTTATAATATGTTTTTTATATAATATGTATGTGTATTCACAAGCTAAACCAATTTCACAATGACACACAATAGCAACAATAGTGAAGAAAACACATTTACACACACACACAAAATTGTCAATACTATTGCATCTGTGTGCGTTTATGCGAATATGAATAGCATTTAAAATGCGATTGGCGTGTGTCTCGATGTTTGTACGTGAGAGAGTAAGTGTCAAGCGTGCAATTTTTTGCTGATATTGCTGGTTTCCTTTTTTCTCGTTACTTGCAATGCTTTTGGTTTTGTACGTTATTGTTGTGAAATAAACATGTTGCATGCAAATTTGTTTGTTCAATCTTTTTCCCCCTTTTTCTTTTTGCTTTTTTTTTTTTATTTTTTATTTATTTATTTTTAAAATTTTTTTTTTTTTTGTCTTCACTCTTTGACAATCGTGTTTATAAATCAAAATTTTTATTGAATTTGTGAAAGTTGTCACAAACACAAAATAAAACTGAAATTTCAAAATGACTGCTAAGCACATTTACTTCATGTTTTTATTTAACAAAATATGACAAAAAAACAAAAAAAAAAAAGAAAAAGAAAAGAAATTACATTTAGTTAAGATAGACTTTTTTCGTGCTTCTTTATGTTCAATTAAAAATTGCATTTATACGACACTAACGTAAACGTAATGAAAGCAGGGAGAGTATTTAAGTAGCATGCAAGAAAGCTCTTGTATGACTGAAATAAAAAATTGCCGGAAAACGTGAAAATCTTGGAAGCGAATGTATTTTGGAAAAATAAGATTTCAAAACCGCTTTTTTATCTCTTTATCGATGCTCGCATATCTCTTTTTGTGGTGGTAACATTTCACCTAAGGCTAAGGCTCACTGTCTTAAAAAATTTTCAAATCTAGTTCGATTTAAAATCTACTCTTTTTTTTCAACATAGTTCAATATAGACCACCCAGGAGAAGTCCTCTTTTCACGTAACTCGATGACGATCAGAAAGACGTAAGAAAAGAGAAGGTGTTATGTCTTTACCGACTCGCGTTTCTTATTAACTAAGCTGCTCAGCCGGAATGAAATATTAGCCCTTTAGATTGTATGACCTGAATATATGCACTGAACTTTAAGATGACTTTATTAAGGATTTGCACTACATTTTTGAACCGAGTAACAATCTGCCAAAGTGTTTCCTTTTCAAATTCAAAGGCGCGAAGATAAATTCGAATTAACTAGCAAAGACACCTACCATATCTCTTATCAAAACTCGGTTAACGTCTAACAGGGCTCTGTTAAATAACTAAACTTCAGATATAGTTGGGTTTGAAAGCCTACTCCATCCATATTTGTGTGGACGTCTCTATATGAAACTACCTCTCAAGTAAACTAAACAAATTCAAATAATGCTTATGGGAACTATTTTTATTTAATTTAAGAACACCCAAATTTAAGACTCTAGTGCGGTCAAACTAGAAAATGTCACTCACCTATATTCACTTATATCACGTCAATCTAGAGGTAGACGTGTACTCTTTTATTTCTATTTCTATGCAGGTTTATGCAGCGCAGTCGCTCGAAATATCTACAAAAATATTTTACGTTTTTTAATATGAACGGAGTAGGCTTTCAAATCCAACTATATCTCGTTTAATTATTTAACAGAGCTCTGTTAAAGGGTTGACAGAGTTTTGTTAACAGATATGGTAGGTGTCTTTGTTAGTTAAATTAGAATTTATCTTCACACCCTTTTCAAATTCTTCGGGGGGTTTCAAACAAAGGGAGAAATTGAGGTTATATATGTGGTCGAACAATAATTATTTAGCGGTTTAGGTGGAAATGGAAATAGTAGGAGATATAAGAAAAAAAAGTGTCATATGCAAGCCTTATGGCGAACTTCGAAGAGACAAGAGGCTCTACTGAAGACTTGTTTACTTTAAACTGTTATATGGAAAATATGTTGTGGAGTTCAATGTTCAATAACAGACGGCTATCTTCAGTGAACATAGTGATCTAGAAGTAATATATTAGTGAAAATGTATTGCATCTATCGAAATATTCTTTTTAAGTCTTTTAGCCAATTTAGACGTCAAGGTATTAGGTAAAATATTCTCAAAAATTTATTGATTAAACAAGTAAGATCACTATAGTGGGGCGTGGCCTTACTCTGATTCATATAAGAACTTTTCAAAATAAGACTTTATGTGGGAAGTGTTTGAAAAGGTGATCCGATCCAAACCATTTTCAATAGCGCTCGTCCTTGAACCAAAATTCCCTTAATATATTCTTGTACCACAAGTATTATAGGGTACGAATAGAGAAAGTGAATAAAACTGCGAAACAAAGAATACAAAAAATAATTAGTTGAACTGTGTTATGAAATAACATGCAATAAATATTAAAAAGCAGAAATGATATTGCATACCTACAGCCCATACTGCAAACTCTTTCACTTCGCTTGACCACAACGCAACAATTTTTCAATTTTGTTTCTAAACATTAACTCATGGATTTCGAATAAAAAAATTAATAAATAAAAAGTAAATAGCAGAATGCATTTGAATAAATCATCAAAGAACTTTGCTTTGCCAGCTTGTTCCATATTTCTACGGCAATATATTTCACAAATCATTTAAAAGATTTCTTCGTTGATTCAAATAAGCCATGAACGTTATATACTAAAAATTCTTTGATTTGAATGTAGGTGTACACGAATATGCATACAATAACATATATAAATATATGTATGCATATATAAATATATATATATATATATATGTATATATATATATATATGTATATGAAATTATATGCATATGTAGATAAGAAATAGGCTATGGGTCAATCAATCAATATGTGTATATATATATATAGATATATAGATGTATAGATATATGGACATATATCTGCATAGGTATAGATATACAGACATATAGATATATATAGATATATAGATACATAGAGATACATAGATATATATATATATATATCGGTATATACCCATATGTGTCCATATAACTTATTTTAACTTACCCTGCAATAATACGTTCAGATACATATATATACATAGATGATCTCCAATATAAATATATACATATACATTTCACAAAATATACAAGATATACATCTATATGCATAATTTCATAAGATTTGGTATACACATTACTGGGTGCTACAAACGGGCTAACAAAATTAATAGATTCATATTCTTCTAAATTAAACAACATATGTTTATCATATATCATCCGTACGTACACGAACGTGCTAGCAAACACACTTGCCCGTACAAAAAACATAAACTGTAAATATTTTCTCTCCGACATAACAAGCTGGACAAATAGTTCATTACTTTTATTAAAAACAGTCAGAACAGTCAGAATATAAAGCGGGTAAAATTAATACTAACAAAAAATAAAGACGAAGAAGGAAAAGAAGAAGAAAAAACTACACTTTTTACACTTACTCACCTGAACTCACGAAATCGAATAAGCAAAACAAGCCGTAAGCGCGTGAAGAATCGCGCACACGCACCTCCACAAATACGTGCTACCCGATCTCTAGCACCTTAACTCACGTACACCTCCACGTAAATGTATTATCAAATAACAAGCTATACTTGTGTATATGTATATGAGCAGAAAAACCAAATAGAGCAAAGAGTCGAACCAACAAACATATCATGCATGAATTGTAAAAAAAAAAAAAAAAAAAAAAGTAGTTCTACTGTTACTGCTGGCATTTATAAATTATGTTTAGCAAGCTTAAAGTCTAACTAAATAATAGCGTTTTATGTTTTCGCTTTGTTTCCCCTTCCCTTTCTTCCTTTGAATTTTTTGAGTAAAATAACGCGTGTTGCTTTTTTGTTACATATGTTGCATTTCACTTATGGGTTTTGCGGGGTAAAAAAAAAAAAAAAAGAAGAAAAAAAAAAGGAAAAAGAAAAAAACTATGAAAGCTTCTTCTACCATGGCAGCCAATCTGAGGAAACGGAAGTATTTTGTGTGTGTTAGGGTGTTGAGAGGATATATGTGTGCTTCTCTGCTCTATCGTAAGAACAACAGGAGAGATATATACACGATTTAAGAGAATTTATTGTTCGGAATTACAACATGGTTTATATGTTTTTCTACCTAAAGTGACAAAACTATTGTGAAGTTTTTTTTTTTTTTTTTTGGAAAATCGTAATAAAACAATTTGTTAAAAATTCAACAGGTTGTTCCAAAGGTTGTAAAATCATTTAATCCCTACTAATTTATAGGTTATATTTTATTTTTGGAAATATTTTATTCTGCTTCGTTTTTTTTTTTTTGTTTTACGGCGTGGATATAAAACTTTTTAGGAGAAGTGCGCATGGAAGAAGAAGTTTTGAAAACCAAAAATCACTTAAAGTTTTGTTTTGCTTTCGAAAATATCTTAATAAACAAAAAGCTTATGGAATGCATTTGCATTATTCGTGCACGTGCATATACTTCTTTGCAAGATACATATTTAACTTTTCAAAGTTTTTGCTTTTATTCACTCAGTAAAAGACATTAAAATAGGAAATCAGAATTAAAACTAAAAGCGTTTCAGGTGAAGAAGCTTAATTCAGACACCCATAGTAAGATAATTGAAAAGTAGAGTTGATACCAAATAATGTCTTTTCCTTTTTTGTGTGGAAAAACTTTTCGAAATAGAAAATATGTTTTTGGCTTGTTTTTGTTTCACGAGAAAATATGTTTTTGGCTTGTTTTTGTTTCACGAACATTTCTTCAACTTGTCAGGTCTAATTATAATGTTTCTAAAAGACGGAGCCAAACGTTCTTTAAGAGCGTTTGCAATTCATCTATGACGAAAGAAATAATCATCTTCTTCGCCAGTTTATGTTGCTGGTCAGCGTTCCGTGATCTTGCTGATATGCATTTCCTAGGCCAATTGAAAAGTTCGTGGACGGAAATTTTGCCTCACTTTCACCTCACAACTGTTTCATTCGGACGTAGTACTAAATCAAATTAGTTAGGTTTAGTTAGTTGTAAGATCAGTAAAACTGGCCGTAGGATAAGATTCAACTCACGGATAGCTTTTGGGCTTGATTTGGGTTTGAGGAGAGAAACTACTTTCTTAGGCCACTCTCCGGAGAACATCGGAAGCAGTCGACATGTAGCAAAAATTCTACAATTTAGTTTGATAATCCCTGATAGAAAGGAAGTATTCAACAACCGTGTACTTGAAAGAAGGACATGGTGTACTCAAAGATAGGTGAAATGAAATACTAAATTATATATAAGAAATTATCGAAAATTCAAGTGTTTTCAATTTTCAATCCTATTCCCGTATTCCTGCATCTTTGACGCTATTCAGTGTTGCCATGTGTACTGTCTGGCCGAATGAAAATAGTTGACAATCAAGCCCCGAACAAACACGAATATCTTACGAGACCTTTGGAAACAGACGAGCGAAGTCCTCGTATATAATTTCTTTACTGAACTGAACTTCTTTATGCAGATAAACGTCAAATTTGACATTCTTCTGTGAGTTTAGTTGCTCAGTTTGATCTTTGACTGTGAGTACGTTGATCAAACGGATGGTAGACCAAGAAGACACTAGGTGAAATATAGAATAATTTCTCATAGAATGAATCTATTCGAAATTATCAACAGTTAAAGCTTTTGAATTCTAGCAAAAGCCAACATAACTCGTTTACGAAAATCGATATGTAGATCCATCAAAAATTTGTAATTTTCAAATACTTTTATCCAAGTATACGACATAACAAGCAATTTCTTAATATATTTAGATAGGAAATATAAAAAAACGAAAAAAAATTCCAGTTGTTTCAAAGCAAATACTTACCACCTTAAAGTAATTGTAGGAATGGCTCTCCGAAATCTCTAGCTATTTTACTCCAATTCTTCGACATCTGTTATAGTTATTTTATGGTAAGTTATTGGGGAGAATCGTTTCTACCTTATTGCACAAGCTTTTCCGATTGTCTTGGTGTTTTAAACACCGGCAAATGGGAATCAACTAGCAACGTATGTGTCCAGTTATAGTACTCTGTGGTTCCTTTGCATAAGAGACAACTCATTTCGCATTCCCATTAGCAACTTATGTGTCCAATTCTAGTACTCTATGCTTCTTTTCCATAAGGTATACCTCATTCCCACTTTTTATACCCTACACTATTTGTGGTGGAAGGGTATATGAAGTTAGTGCAGATATATATAACACCCGAAGGACTTGAAATAGATCGATTTTTTATTATACCAACCGATTCAGAATCACTTTCTGAATAAATCTAAGTTTATCTGTCTGTCTTGTTTTCCTGTGTTCAACCTAAAAGTAACATTTCTGCAATATTTTGATAAAATTTTGTACACGACGTGTATTGGCCCAAGGACGACGGCTTTTTCGAGCACTTCCCCCTTAGCAACTTATCGTCGAAAGTCATTGTATGAAATGATGTAGGATCATAATAATGGTCACAATTTCAAATGGTCATAATTGATTTGCCGAGTTTCTTAGCTATTTGCCAAAGTTTAGAACGCGTCCAAGATGTAGTTCTACGCATACGACACAGCATATACCACATAGCCACCCGAAAAAATCGAATTGCTGAAAGGTCTGTCAGCGAAGCACAACCTTAATGAGAAATGTTGTATATTCTTATGCAGAATTTGGCAAACAGACCGAATGAACGAGATCTATACCAGACTATATTCATTGAAGTAACTGATGGCAAATTTAAACTAAAATAACTATGCGTCTGGTAGTGAGAATAGCAACAACAACAAGAACAGCAAAGCAAATAAATGACTTTCAATTTATTTTCATTCAAGTTAAAGTAAACGCAAATTGTATACACTTGTCTAATATGCTGTATTGTGGCTTTTGTTGCTCTTGCTTAGTGGATTAGTAACTTAAAGTTCACACTCGTTACATATTAATTGGTTTCATTGTTCCCTTTGTTCAGTTTTACTTTAATGCTTACAAATTAGTTATAAAATTAAATCACAGCACACAAGCAGTATTTAGATTATTTTTACTAAAAAAAAAAAAAAAATTATTTAAACCCTGAAAAGTGCTTAACCTTTAAATTTAACATTTAAGCAACTCAGATAACTTGAGTATTGAAAGGCGAAAACTCATTAGCAAATTTCTTGTTACTATGCTAGAAAACGGTAAAAAAATCCGAAATCAGAGAAAGACCGCTGTTAGTAGGTTGTTCCACAAGCCGACAGTACATTTAAAGAACGACGAGTCACTGTAGTGGGTTGTACGGTACCCAGGTAGTGGGTGAGAATGCTGAGAATTGCTTGTAGTCCTATTGGAGAACTTAATTAAATCTCTTTTATCTCTGTAGAAAACTTACACTGGATATATCTACCCATAAGCACTACACAGCTCACACAACACGAATGGTCAAGGATGTAGAGTGTTTGAGAGACAATTTCTTCGCCCATGAGCACCTGACTCTTTCGCTATATGCGGTCGAGGGCCTTCAAGCAAAGTATGGAGACTGCTGTTCACACATGTGAGTTACACTTTAATTTTGGACGAATATAGTTAACGTGTGCGGTACGAATATCGGCAATGAAGTATCTTTTGCACCGCTATAAAAAACCTAGGACTTTGATTGCTTCTTTCAGCAAACTCTTCGCAATATATCTGTGAAGTTTAAACTTCGAATAAAAATACTTGACTACATCGATTCAGAATTTCATGCTGCTCAAGAGTATACGTACATGCGTCAAGTGGGGTACTTACGTATCTTTAGGGTTTATGGATGGAAGAATAGCATTCACTTACTTCCCGTCTGTCCGTAGCGAACATAAAGAGAAAAAAGAATTTTTGATGCTTCACAAAATCTTGCACTTGTTACCTATTCACCACTTCCTCGTCAGTTGATTCACACAATATACTTAAATACCCTCCTATGTGATTATAATAAAACCGAAAAGCCTTGAACTTTTCTCAATATTGAAAGTGAGTGAGTAAGTTAAGCGTCCTATGTATATGGGGAATGAATACATAGATGACTTTGGCGTCGATAAATCCTGAACATATTTAAGATGTTAGGGTTCTCATCGTGCTTTAAAACATAAGCGCCTTGTAGGCTGTTCTCTGCTTTCAATTTACTGTAATAGTAACACGCAATCAAAATTGAAGTGCAACAAATTTGGACCAAATAACTAACTAATTTTGCCGTTTTATCAAGAAAAAAATGAAGAATTTTAGTAGGCGACATGACGTGGGCTGTTGAATAGTGGGCTTGGTCTTGTTTATCCTAATATATGTATGCTGACCTTTTCAAAATTTCAATAACTTTTCAGCCTTTCAATGTAGAAGATCGGTTTTTAATATTCTAAATTTAACCCGATAGGAAGTTTGTTAGTTGTAATCGCTTTAGTATTAAGTTATTATTGACAAGGGAAATAAATAAAATGTAAATAATAATAACAATAATATATATAAAAAGTATAAATTTGGACACAAAGTTTAATATTAATACTTAAAGTGACATAACGTATAGGTCAATAATTAGCGGGACTATGGAAAAGAAAAGCAATTCTTTGCTGTATTCGAGTCTATCCATTAATACATCATCCTTGAAGTTTAATATAGTCAGTCTAACGGTTTCCTAGCACTTCAATGAGACGATATTGGAAGACTCTCAAAATATCCTTCAATTTATGGTTTGATGCGAAATTTCCTCTATACCATGCGGTTAGATTTACAAGCCCATTATAGTTTCTTGGGGCCATATGAAAGGTATGCGGTCGGCAGAGTAGTAATACGGAGTTAAATTCAAGCAATTTTACTAGTGAAGCCATCGGCTTATGATACATGCATTTGCTGCTGCATTTGTTCCACTATGAGCAGAAGCGGTATTCATTGGGAAAGCAACTTTTTGAGGCAAAAATTTTCACGCAATATATTTTTGTAATATCTTTACGACATCATTTATCTCTTACGTTTTCGCTTTCATAAATTTCAAGAACTTTGGACGTTCATTATATTTATTATCAAGACTATCGGTACGAGCGACTTTAAAGTCAGTAAACCATCAAAAAAAAAAAAATGTTGCTTTCGAGAGGGAAGGGCAAACGTAACATTTTGTTTAAGCTGTACTTTTGCTCATGCACAGTTAACACACGAGGTCCATGTTTTCCCATTACTTTGAAAATAACAAAAATAGAGTCACCAAAACCTGGTATCAATTGTAAAGACATGATCGCATTGATATGAAATTTTGATAGACGTCGCGCTGGCACTTTTCGAAAACCAAAATGTGTTTTTTATGTGCTTTTTTCTATGAGACGACATTTATATGCCAGTCCCAGGACTTATTGACCGACATATTTTATGTATACATTTCTTAAATCATATAAAAGTAATAAAAATAGAGAAAAATGCAAATAAAATTCTTAAGAGTCAAATTCTTATTTGTTTGTACTAAACGATTAAAGATTTTAAAATATTTTTGAATTAAAATAAATATCTTAACATATTGTTGTCTAACACATCATCATCATCACCATTGCAGACGTATTGTGTATGTTTATGAGTGTGCGTATGATCGACTTGTACCAACAACAACATGATAAAAAAAAGAAATGATTAAAATTCAATATAAATATCTTTAAATGGTAGTTTTGTCCATACACTCATCTAAATATATATTTAATACAAAATAAAAACTAATACTTAAAAGTTTTTTTTTTTTTTTTTTTTTTTGGAAAAAAATCATTTCAAATATGATAATTGTTTGTAAGCTATTGCGAATAAAATCAATTTAAAAAAATTCTAAAATATTTTAGAGGATTTATATAAGAGAGATTATGTACTTACTGTAAATCGAATCTTTCCATAGTCATTGTTTGGTTGGATATGTTGTCAATAAATTTACACATGTAAGGTTTTTTGCATATCATCAATACGGGAGTGTTTTTGGGAATCGAACGAATTGATGTCACTCAGCATTTTTATTCCCTTCTTGTGAAAGATCGATCTTGAATCTCGGCAAAAATCTTCGTCCACATCTCCGTTGTAGATAACAAGTAGAAAACTAGAATACACAATGAAGTTTACTTTAAATGTACACTACGCTACACTAATTTCACATAACTCAATTTCGACCTTAATGGTACCATATGTTCTTGTAACGAATAATACCACGATGTGACTCGTAGTCACTTATGAGAATAATGAGAATGATTAAAATGTCATTACTTTTCTTTATATGTACAAACATTTTATATATATAAACATCAAATACTGTTCACAGATCATTTAATAGGTCTACCCCAGACTTCTGTCCGTCCCGGTTATAACCAGTTTCAACAAATACGCGTATCGCATATTTGGCTCCCTGTTTTTATCACTGAATGTAAACATACTGACTGACATAGGAAGTGAACTAAAACGAAGATGGTTTATGTTTGTATTAAGCGAGAAGCGATTGTGTATCCATGGCTACTGATAAAATTTATTTACATCACTGAATTTTGTACGACTTCCAACAAAAAGCGTGCCAAAAAGTGTTCAATAAAAGTACAGTTTCTCGTAGAAAATGCCCAAAAATTCCAGATGAGGTCGACCTTTCTTATTAGCCAAACTCTGAGTGATGATCAGCTGCCAAGATCACGTTAGGGCAAGATCTTTTTTCGACAACATAGCAGATTGCGGGAAGTCTTGACTCAGCTCGGATCATGTTCGCAAACTAGAATTTTGTGTTATTCTAAAAAAGGACAAAACCATGCGGGAAAAAATTAAAAAACTTAAGTTGAAAGTCAAACGAAATTTAATGACTCTCGTGGCGCGAGTAACATTAATGCTTTTTTCTTTTGCAGTAAGCAAAGTAGACCCTGGTTAACTAAACCTTTTGAAGTTTACCGGCAAATATTATAAAGCACCTTTGAGTTATATTTGCGTTAATAACCTGTGTAACGTGAAAATATTCAAATCTTACTCTGCTCCGATTACAGCGTCATATCAAATATTTGAGAGCTTCATTGAGAGCCCCTTGAAAGCTTCTCTTATCAATGCATTTTAGACCATCAACTTTACCTTTCTTGCCAGTAAATAACTCAATCAGGATCAGTTTCAAAAGCCGTCGCCTTTTACGGCTTCAATTTGTTTTTTGCTGAACTAAGCTCCAAAAAGTCAGAACTTTCCAATATAATCTTTAGGTTTTCCAGAAAAACTAAACAGACTTAAATGTTTTCTTTTTTTGTCGTTGCGAAGTAAGCAGTAAGAACTGCTTCAAATATTGCTTCACAGGATACTTTCGATATTAATGGAGATCCAAGCAAATTCTTTCCGTTTTTTTGATAGAATTCAACTTTATTTAAAGAATGCTTGTTACAAAGCTTAAGAATCGAAACATGCAGCATCATTTTGCGATTTATCGGATTGTTTATAGCGTTTCCACCAGCGGAAACTGGTCAGTTTAGCGGCGAAATAGTCATCGACTCATTTTCGCACATCTTCAATTTCTGTGAACCGCTGATCTGTGGAAACATAACTGCATCGATCTGAATAAGTGGCAATCGGAAGATGCGTGGTTTGGAAAATAAGCGTAGTGCGGTAAAACTTCCCGGCCTAAGCTGCGAATTATTTCCTTGACTTCTTTCACTAAATCCAATTTTAACACAAAAATTTCTTGACCAAAGTCTTTGCAAACCACTTTCCAATGGTTTCGTAGTCTGCTGGGTGTTCATTCCAAACTAATTCATGAATCATTTCGTTAGCTTGTGCTAGATCTTATCCATCTTTAATTTGGTCAAAAGTAGAGAAAGTGTAGTTCCATAAATGACATCCATCTTTTTAAACTTTGACATGAAACTTACATCGTTCAGTCAACAATATCAAAAGTTATTTACATCTGAAATTTTGAGAGCACCGAAGGTGTCGGGTACGTTTTATGAAGCAACTGATACCAGCGGAACGAATTTATTTATACTTATATATTCCCGATCACATTAATGGCATAAAACGACGCAATTGCAAGAAAAATCTAAATTTATTTCCCATAAGAAGAGTTACAGTTAGGTTGATTCCTTTTTCTAAAACTAATGAACCCATTTTTTTTTTTTTGAGTTTCCAAATGAATTCCTAACTGTTACTAATACAAAAACTAATTTAGTATAACACCGAAAGGATAGAACTTTATGCACATGGTTGCAATGTAAAACGATTGCATTCAATTTTTGTTTTTCTAGCATTTCGAATGATTCGATTTTCATTTATAATATGTACGGGATTTAAATAATGAATACATTTTACTCTCAATTTTGAGGAAAATAAAATATTCATCAATGTAAAAATTTTGTATTCACTTTAGCATATTTTATTCGAAATGACATTATAACTAAAAGAAAAAAAAAAGAAGAAAATTCTTTATTTTTTATTATCCAAAAAAAAAATACATGCTTGGAATTAATTAGAAAATGGAAAATAGAGTAGAATCCAAATACGTTGTCAATGAAAAGTTTTGTCAAACGCTCACACTAGTCTTATAGTAACATAGACAATGCAATACGTAAGAAAAGAATCTATGAGTTTTTCAAATATTTTTCATCCTGCAAAGAAAGTAAACACTTTTTGTTTAGAATAACAAATGATTATACCAAAGAAAGTTTCTATATTGTTCTTCGATATGTAATTGATACACCTACAACACAACACACATACACACACTTAGTTACTTTTCTTATTCATTTCATACATCGATCAACTTCTTTCGATGCTATTGGACTATCTTCAGGGTAGCCTCACGATGTTAAAGTATTTTCCTGCTTTTCCTTGAAACTGCACTCGTTTCACCTTCAATGTCTTTTAGTTAATTTGACTGCATGGTGGTCGTGAAATTTTCTAAAATGAAATCTAAAAAATACAACAAACTTTTTTTACTGAATATTTCATCGATTCACGAAAATTGCAAAATGTGGATTCTGTTCGACTAAAGACTACGTTTTAGTCTCTACGTGGAGCTCTCTTGCAATGAAGCTAGGTTGGCGGTAGATATAATTAAACTATGATACAAAGAGCTTGACAAGTCTTGCATTACAAAAAGGGTATGCATGAGACCAATACTTGAGTAAGCCTCCGTTGTATGATCTCCTTCCTATAAGTGCTATGTCAACTCAATAGAATTCGTTCAAAAGCAATTCCTTTTCTTTGTCTTTAAGAATTTGAGTTGGGATCCTTTACGAAAATAGATTGCTGTTGTTAGTTTTGTCGTCACTTAACGAACGAGGAAATAAACCGATGTATAGATAAACAAATGAACAGACAAATCGAGACAGAACTAGACAAATAGACAATGCAAGAAGAGTTAACCAGATGAACGAATTATGCGGCTACACGTGCCGCAAGACGTTAGTTTAAAATGTAATCAATTCCCGCTAATTAGGTTTTACAAAATTACCCTGTTACGAAACAGAGTAGTACTACAAAAAGTGGGGTTAATTTTAAAGTTTTTCATAATTCATATAAATATTGTTATTGATGATATATTGAAAAATATTTTTTACTTCTTTTTTCAAGATATCATCATCCTCTGAGCATTTCTGGGCTTTAACTTTAGATGTCTCCTATTCCCCATGTCCCATATCTGGCACGGGGATGGCCAGAAAGTATTGGGTAAAGAGAAAGAGAGTTTAAAAGTGACGCAGCCTTGTGGCTCTAGGCCCAATCGGTAAGTCTTATGTCTTTATCGGCTAAACATTCATTATAGCTCCAACTTGGCTCTATTGCACTGACTCGCTAGTCGCGATTTTTACTAATCGGTTATGATAAAGTCCTAACATTAGCTTCGAAAAAGTTTTATTGCATTTCGTGTTGAGCGTGTTTTTTCTCTCGACTTTTGACTGCTGTGTTATAAAAGCGTTCTGTGTTATTTATTTATTGAATCAAAGTAAATTAATTAAATTAAATTATAATTCAACTAGTTATGAAAAAATTCAAAAACAAATACCCTAAGTTCTCGTAACTAAGTTTGCATAGCAGCATTTTATAAAAAGCATAAATAGAAAAGAAAAACAAACAATAGTCAATTATAATAAAATAGCAACAGCAAAAACAACAAAAAGGGGAGATGTTTCGCATTCTAATTAAAGATAGAAATTTTTAGTTTATAGAATAACGACGACATCTTACTTCATAAAAATTATAGCAGTCGTTAAAAAAATCACTTGCAACTCGGAATGGGCGATTCCTACGATGATAGTTGGTACAGTACTATGACAGCTTTATAAGATAATATATTTGAGCCAATTTTGCAAAAGTACAGACATTTATCTCGTTTAATAGAAATAGAGACCTAGTAATGATTATACCCTATACCTTCTGTGGTGTAAAGGCTTGTAACTTCGCACGAATCTTAGCATCATGCGAAAAAACTTGAGGGAAATCCATCTTTTATTATACTGGTTGATTCAAAATAACATTCCGAAGTGATCCAAGCTTGTCTGTCCGTCCGTCCGCCTAACTTGTTTTTTTGTATTCACCTTACAGGCCGCAAATTTTCGATATACTTTGATGAAATTTGGTACACTGACGTTTCTTGGTGCAAGCACAAACGCTATTGAAAATGGTTTAGATCGGACCACTTTTTCAAGCACTTACTATATGACAATTGATTTTGGAACAGTGCACAAATACCTATGGGACATTGTAAGCCATTAATTGGTAGGCCGTAGCCTATTATAATGTTTTTCTTTGTTTTATAATAAAAGAACCGCCCAACCGAATCCTTCTGTTCTGTATCGTAGGAAAGTGCATAAGTTGCCTCACATAAAATAGTAGTGGCAATGCCGGGCTTCATCTTAGTCAAAGTGAATTTTAAAAAATTTCTTTCTGCCAATCACCCTTTTTGTACCCATAGCTGACATCACCTAAGTCATTTGTGAAATAAAAACAAAATAAAAAATTCGTTCGTGCTATTAGGCTTGACTTTAGTGAAATCGTGTTGAAATCGTTTCGTTACAAAACTTTCAGATAGATAGCTGCCAGAGGGGCGAATCGTCCTGTGAAGCTTGAGATTCATTTCAAGTCTTGTTCGTATACATGGACCTATCAAAAAACGCCACATGGTGGCTCACTAAATGTTTTCATAAAGTTCATGAATTATTTAAATTTCGAGAGGCAATTCAAGCTGACCTACGACATTTTACGGAACCCATTCTCGATTTCGATCGTTAGCAGACAATTGAATGCGTTATGCTAAAAAAGGAGAAAAACCAAAGCAAGAGAAGTGAAAAGAACGCTTTCTTAAGACTCTAGCAGCGGCATCTTGGCCGTTTATTTTTGAAAAAAAATCAGAAGAATTAAGTTTTTTCGACAGATGTCGCGCGACGCCACTGAGTTGGCGTTTTACATGGAGATTACTTGCATTTATCCTTTGTATACATATCTATTCTATAGTGCCTACACCCCTACGACGTTAACCCTACCTTCAACAAGTGTATACAATAAAGAAATTAATTATTAAATAATTATTAACATTAATATGCCCTCGTTTTCTTAATTGTTTTCCAAATCGTTAGGATCTTCAGGTTATTACTGTAACAATATTTCTCGAGGGCATTTTTAATAACTTCTTCAAGGTTGATAAGCTTTTCTGCTTAAAATGAATTTTCCATTATATGCGTAGCATTAATACAAAAAATAAATCGCTTTAACCCACCAAAAACAGATTATTTGTTTATATTTCACAAGTTAGTTAATTGAAGACCGGCAAGCAAATAACCCTACAGTTCGCAATACTCTAATATAATATAATTAAGTTATCCTCAGGGTTTTAATGAGAAAAATAAAAATAATTCTAATTCCTCTCTTCGTATGATTATTTTCTCAAAATAACATGAACTGAATATAAAACTTTCTTTGAAATCAATCATACGCCAAAGGTTATGTGCTAACAACGAAAAAAAAATACTTAATTATAAGAAAACTTCTTCTTCGTTCTGTAAGAAAATTATAACTGCATTTGAACATTGCTTTCACACAATTTCTATGGATTTTATTTTTTGATTCTCTTCTCGTTTTCGTATTTATTTTATCAATTTGTTTATTTTATTTTTAGTTCTTCTATTGTGCTTAACGCTACATTTTCCACGACCACTCAATTGTAACACAAACATAAACTCAAGGAGATGTAATAAAATCTTTTAACTCAACTTGCTTTCCTCCGCTCTTTACGGCTCCGTCTATTTGCCCCCAAATCGACGTATTCGAATAGGAAAAGCTACTAAAATGAAAATGTGAAAACATTTTACAATCGTAACAAATTGAATTCAATTTTTTCTTTTAAGTTAAACTCTGAATGGCTATCAAATTCAACAAATGTCTAACTTAGTACTTTGCCGAAGGATTTTTTTTTCTGTATTTCGAATATTTTCTTTTATTGGGAAGAAAAATTATCCTCGCGTTTGTTAATTTTTTTTTTCTTCTCTTTTTTCTATTTTTACATTATAAACTCGTCTTATTTTCCTTCTATTCATCATTTAGGAAAAATAACATTTCGTAATTGACGAGTATACCAAATTGAGTCTGATTATTATTGCCACAACTTACGAAACCAGTAGCAACGAACTGTTGTAATGAGGGCATACACTTTACGAGACCTGCGGGAAAGGATATCTGTTCGCCAACTTTACTACTGCCACTAGTTTCAATTAAAAGTAGAGTGGATTTACCAGTCGATATTTTGAAGTGGCCTGTTAGAGAAACTCCTGGCACTGAATGCTTATACGTATTTTCAGTACAACAGACCCGTCAATTTGACGCGTAAATTTTGTGAATAGTCACAGTGGCAGCAATAAAGTTTGGCGCACACACTCCCTGATTGATTAAGAATACGTTTTTAAAAAATGGACTTTAGTGTAGGGAAACCTGTAAAAAACGATCAAAAAGATAAATTTCAGTAAAACAAAGGTATATGCAGTCCATGACTTGAAACGTGGTAATGTCAAATAATTGGAGATAGTATCAAAAGGAACTCAATGAGCGTAAAATGGTATAGAAATGCTAGCTCACCTATTTGATCGTTAATTGTGGACGTATTACTGAATCGATTGGCGCCATACAAGTGATTCTGGCCAGTTTTTTAACAATACACATAATTCTCTTTTTACACGATAGATACGTTCCCAAAAAATACGTGTAAAAAAACTTCGTGTAAGAAGAGAATTAGGTGTAAACAATGTTAAAAAGTTCTTGTTAGAGTTCGCTTAATTTATTTCGTGCTTACACATTTTAATTCATTAAATATTTTATAAAAAATAACTTCTACTTTGGAAAAAGGGAATTATATCTGAAATTCATAAATATAAATCGTGTTAAAGCAAAATAATGCGTGTAAAAAAAGAATTTTTTTTTCTTTTGAACTCGTGTTAAATCAACCTCGTGTAAAAAAAATCGTGTAAAAAGAGAATTGGGTGTATATTCACGCGATCGAAAGTTATAGACAAAAAATTGTCTGTGTGTTTCGAAATTGTTTTATTTTTTTCTACATTATGGACTTGTAGGTGAATAGATCGCATCCTTTTTAAAAAAACATAACCCAGTCAAACAAGAAGTGTGCGACAGTGACGATTCAGAAAGTTTTCCCATCAAATTGATAGAGTTCACTAAAAATAGGTGTGAGCCAAGCAAAGTGAGCGTATCCCGGTAAAAAACACTTGACATATATATTTGCTGCATTAAGTCATGACAAGCCAGTATACAACATCTGAAGAAGTCTACTTCCCTATGCAGAATTTTTAAACTTGAAATCACACACTCGTCAAAGAGACGGAGCCCGTAAATCTAATATTAAACAATAAATACGTAATGGTTGGGTGTGTATGGTTTAGATATTCATTTAGTGATTGCGTAGAAATGGGTCCATTCCGATGTCTACGAATATCTGTAACCTTCATCTTTATCATAAAAATCTGGATTAACCTAATTTTGCTCATGTAACAAACAAGAAGCTCATAACGACTTTTTTTTTTTTGATAAAATCTCTTCTATTATAGAAAATAATTGAAATTTAAACAAAAACTCGTAAAAGATACGAAAGTCATTGTTGTAATCATTGTTTAACAACAGTCGTAAAATGTTTCATTTAAATCGGAATTTATTGAAAAAAAACTTTATAAAGATATTTGCAGGCGACTTTGGATCGATATTCCGTATACTAAGTTACAAATTATTGCAGCAAAAGTTTTTCACAAGAAATGAAAGCTCTTCTAAATACATATCGTGGACATAAACTAACTAGAAAGAGTAACATAATTGGGTTGAGTTGATTGGATATAGGTTTTACTAAATGTATTCAAAATCTTAGACTTGCTTCACGTGATTCTTAATACCACTGCACCGTATGTGAGTTTATTAGGAACAGAATTAACTTAGTTTCTTTCTGAAAGGCTAGTAGTATGTGCGGCCAGCCATATTTGATCGTATTCCTATACGTAAACTTTTGACAATCAAGAGCGTCTTTTATTTCAAAATCTCACTCTAGAGTGGAGTCTTATATTATATATGCTTGTCTCACTGTTGAGGACTTTTAAAATTTCTACCTCACACTTACAAGCGTAAAGCCTTTTAACTTCCTTAGAACTAAGAAGCCAGATGGCAGCCAATTAATTAAGTATTAGTCTAATTACACGTATACGCTCTTGGTAATGCAGTTGTCTTTAAATTCTGTAGACCATCTTTTTATAAAGCCAAGAATATATCTGGCTTTACTGAAATCTTGTCATGGATACCCAACATGAATTTTGAGTCTAAGACAACACGTAAATTCTTATGACTTGGCACACTGTTCACATGGAGTAGCGATCTGCTAAAGTAGAGAGAAAGTTTACCGCCATCTGCATACATTAGAGCCCGAGAATAGTAATTAAACACAGGAGACTTATCCGCAAATAAAACGAAGATGTTAAGAATGGTCCAATATAGCTCCCTTGAGAAACATCAGAGATGAATGAAATATCTTTAGCTTAGTTAAGTGTGACCAATGGTATAACTAGTGAGGCAAACAACCATATTTTTCAAAATACCAAAACAATGTAATTTATAAACAAAGCGACCATAATCCTCTGTATCAAACGATTTGGAGAAGTTCGGGAAAATGATCGCTCTTTATTTGCCATTGGAAAATGCCTCATAAATTTGATTACAAAACTCCAGAAGATCAATGGAACTTAGCCTGCCTCTAAAAAAGCCGAGCTAATATCTGGATATTAGTAGCCCTAAAGGAGAAATGAGTTTGCCACCAGTAATTTGAACAGTTTATGCAATATACTAAGTTTGGTAAGATTAGTGCAATTCCCAATGAATTTCCCGGGGTCAATTTTTGTATGTAATATAATGCGGCAAAATACAGCTAATTTTCTTTACCGATGGAAAATAATTATTATTATATCACTAATTTTATAAAATACAAACGCTTGTAATGGGAGTGTAGATATTTTATTTTTCTATTACCTTCCCTTCCGTCCAGACGGTGACAATGGCGTCGCCCCTTAGACGGCAAAGTGTAGGAAAATGTTTGTCACTCATTTATTGATCCGCAAAAATTAAGCATAAAAACTTAATACTTTCAGTACAATTGGGATGAGCTAAAGATACCAAACGTTCATATGCATTTCCCCTCTGCCTGCATCAAAATTCGAAAAGTTTTTATAAAAAACTGAAACTTAACTATAATTCGCTTACATCTTACATTTTTCACTTTCCCACCTAACACCAGTAGCACGCATAGTTTCGGTGATCATTGTCAGGTTATTAAGAGATCGTGGGTTATTAGAGTAAGCCAATGCTATAGCGTTAACGCAAATAATGCAATACAATTATGCATGATCTCAGTGGCAAGGTCACATAGGCGTTTTCGGAGATTACACGATGATTGGAATTTTCTCATAATAAATTGATTTTGTCGCGAAGTCATGTTGCAATATTTCGTGCCATAAAAAAAAAGCGTAATCATGTTCTGGTTTGAGGATAACTGCGATGCCATTTTCTTATTTAAAGATAACACTTTCCGCCCGCAAACGACTCCCAAAAGTTATTTTCGCGCACATATAAGTCTTTTATGAACATCAGATGTATTTTCCTTACAACAAGGTTGCAATAATTCCCATTTCGAAGCGATTTAAGCAAAAATACGCTTCATCACTCATGCAGGAAACGTAATCAGGAAACGGCTTCATGGTTTCATTTCTATATGCTATACAACTATGACAAGGTTCACGCAATAAATTGATAAAAATTTGATCCAAATCTCAAATAAGACATTGATAGTCGGAACTACGAAATGTATGATGACCCTTGACCTTTTGATCAAAAGCCTTAAAATGATAATAAGCGATAGTCTTAAAAATTGCTAAAGTAGGAGTAAAGTGCATTTTTTTACATTCACTTTACTTTTTAATTATTATTTCAAAAAAAAAAAAAAAAAAAAAAAACCACGTAACCAACTAATAAATCGTTTGATATTTTTTGTTTTTAATATAAACCCATTAAGAAAAAGTTAATATTAATTAAATAAAAATTTATGTACTTGCGTCGAGTATTGATTGTTAAAATAAATAAATAATAAATGAAAAAAAATATATAAAACAATAGCAACAACGGCAAGAGTAATTGCTATAAACACATGTCTGGCATTATAGGCATTTGCAGTCATATCATTATAAATAAATTTAATTAAAGCGATAAAATAATTAATGTAGCAAAACAATAAATGAGAAAATTAAAAATTATACGCAGGAATAAGAGAAATCAAAATAAAAAAAAAATAAAAAAAATGCTTTGCACAGCAGTCCCGCTAACCAGAAGCCAAAAACAATTTTCCTAACATGACTCGACCAAAAATGAAAAATATTTATGAAAACATATGTAGTGGGCATATACACACATATGTATATATATATATATATATATATGTATATGTACATAAAATAAATATTTATATTGATAAAATAAAAATATTAACTATTTTGCATAAAACAAGAGCAAGATTTTTTGGTCAACAAGGGCAGCAAACGTTCACCATCAACACGGCCACCAAATGCGGTTGAGCTTAAATATTTACCATAATAATTAAATATTTGCATAACATTAAAATTTATGGTAAACACTTATAGATTTATCATTAGCCAAACTACACAGTATAACGGTAAGAACGTGGGCGTATATAAATACATATGTGCATTATACGAACGAACGAACGAATGAACGAAATGTGCGGAATAAATTTTTGAGTTTCAGTTCGCGAAGATTTGAGGTTAAAATGAAAGCCAAAATCGTGGATTTTGCAAAGCCAACAAAAATGTAAATAAATAAATAAATAAAAATATGCGATATAAATATTACGCATATATATATATACATATGTATATAACAGCGGCGGCATTTTTTAAATAATTTATTATCTGAAGTGAGAATAATAATAATAACAACAAAACTAAATTAATTTACCAATTTAATAAAACCATTTATAACCAGCAAATTCCATTTCAAGCGAATAGACATTTTATGAAACAATATGCAGGCATACGTATTTATATATATATGTATTCATATGTGTTAATCAAAAAATATCGGGATTATATTAATCAGGCAATATAATAAATGTTCACATTTTGCAACGATTACAATGAAAATATTGTAATCGGCCACGACCGGTCTTTAAATACCTTACAGTACTTGTCCTAATACAATTCTTCATTTACTTTGTGGACAAAGTATCAAGAATTGTACCTCGTTTCCATGCAAAGTCATACCTTTTAAGTAGAGACCAAAAAATTAACCTATATTGTCAAAATTCGTTATATATATATATGTATATATATATATATGTATATATATATATATATATATATA
>CCAG010012165.1:0-19247 GCA_001077435.1 Glossina morsitans morsitans
TCTAGGGAAGCCGATAGTCCATGTTATTAATGCTCACTCTACTTTTTAGTTCTGAACAAGTTAGGTTAACTTTACTAAAGCGACTAGGCTAACCGTCTAGGAAATCCAATAGTCCATGTTGCTATTGGTCATCCTACTTTTTACTTCTTCAATGATGAAATTCAAACCATTGTTCATAAAATTCCAACCTGAAAATAAAAAGAAAATAAAAAAAAAAAAACTTATTACGAGGTGATATATGATTTTTGCGATATATTTTCTGAAATCTAACACGCATACGGTACTTACATTAAGAACATTTTTATAACTTACATCAGATCAATCAATAATTTAAAAAAAAAAAAACTTGAAGACCTTACGGAAAACAACGAAGAACATTTCTCTTACCCTTAGGAGAATATCTAGCATATCCTGTGTCAGATAAGTCTCGTTCAGTTGTATGTCTTAATAGGAGTAAGCTTTTAGTTGCCTTAGTTAGAAATGCATGCTAAATATCAAAAACGATGTCAATTAAATCATAAGTTATTACAATAAATATCAATCAATAATTTTACAAAAAAAAAACTTGAAGGCCTTACGGAAAACAACGAAGAACACTTCTCTTACCCTTACGAGAATATCTAGCATTTCCTGTGTCAGATAAGTCTCGTTCAGTTGTATGTCTTAATAGGAGTAAGCTTTTAGTTGCCTTAGTTAGAAATGCAGGCTAAATATCAAAAACGATGTCAATTAAATCATAAGTTATTACAATAAATTCTGGCAAAGTTGGTTTAACTTGTCAGTATTTGAATTTGATGAAATGACCAAAGTCGGACTTCCGTAGGACTACTATGTTAATAATTGCATTGACCTATAAAAGGCGGACTGATAAATGAGTAGAGTAACTTGACTGATTTCTCTTACAAACGGGAGATTATTTTTTCAATCAATATTTTCGATTTTTTTGTTGTCATCTTTTCTTGACAGCACGTTAAAAAATTTCTTTTAGAATTTATTTTAATATATTTTCTGAACGTTCCGCAAATACATCTTGAAATTATTGCATATTTGTTAATTTCATAAATATTTAAATTTGAATTCACGCTTCATAAAGTATTGTCACGTACTTAATCTCCATTTCATTTGACATCTTTATGTATATACTGGCCTCGGAAATTAAATTTTTTTTCAACACTTCCTCTCTCTCTAATACCGAAAGAATTTAATTTAGAAATATGCAAAATAATTGAGAAAACAGAAACAATTTTTAAGCGAACTTCTAACTAGTGTATACTGAAATGAATGAATTTAATACCCGCTGAGTATTCGAACATAGCAAATCTCTTTGAAATGTCACGAAAATTTCAATTAATTTTTGCACTTTTGACACTCGATATACTCTACTAGACTAGACAGCAATCGAGGGGTAAAGAAGGAAAGAAATATGCTTACACAAAAGAATCAAACAACTGTAAAGAGATGCTTGGCTGGCCATGTCTCTCTCTCTCTCTCTCTCTCTCTCTCTCTCTTCTATCACACTTTGCTTTCGTTGCGCGCTACCACTAACTGGCGTATAATATCTTTATACTTGTTTACCGACGGCGACGTAATAGTTAGAAATTTTGAAAACAGCTGCCAAAAAATAAAAATAAAAATAGGAAAAAAGAAAACGAAAACGAAAAAGAACTTACAGCCATTGCCTATTTTAAATACTGTTTGCTTTCGCCTGACTTCGTTCTTTATGGGTGGGTATTAAAAGTCAACATTTTAAAACAAATACTTGGCACTTGGAAAACCTTCAAGTTGCTGCAAAATAATTGCTAGTGGAGCTAAGAGAATCATTACAACTTAAATATTCTAGCAACGACCTAATGCAAAAATACCAACACAAACGAAGTCAGTTAAACAATCAAGTCAGCTGTCAACTAATTTTTAACTAAGGCATTCAGTGCTGCTGCAAAATTGCAACAAAGGCTCGCTTCTTCTCTCGTTGATGTAATGAAAATGCACACATAAATCCGTTTAACATACAATTCCAATGAAATTTGTTAAAGCTTTTAACAAACGGAAAAACTCGGTGCCAAATGTAAGTTCGAGAAAAACTTAACATAATGAATTTTTCCTTTTTGAAAAGAACGAAAAAAAAAAAAGAAAATTTCTTTTTCATCCACATACCGATTTTAATTTGCGTTGAATGAGTAAAAGAGTCAAGATTGGAAAAGCGAGGACCAAAGCAAATGTTAATTTCTAAATCATATTCAATCCAATATTTGATCGTTTCAAAGCAAAATTTCAATCAAAGTTTTAGTTTAAGCTTAATAAGGTCTCTTCAGCACGTACCCATAGGTTAAAAATATAAACCTTTTATTTAAAATTGAACTTTTTTTATTTGTGTTACTCATGCTGAAGCTATCAAAATCTGTAGTTGTGTAGTTGCTAAAATCGATCGGAAAAATACACGACCTAACATCAACTTCCCCATCTGCTTAATATTCTATTTCTATTCAATCCTAATATAGAATAAGTAAGTAACCTACAAGTCCACATCTTTGATAAATCTTAGCTCCTTACTATCAAAAATAAACAGAACAGTGCTTCGAGTTACTCCTCTTATAAGAAAAGAATAGATTAGGAGTATGTAGCGTTGTTGCGTTCGGTTTTCGAATGCCAAATTCCGATACCTATTCTTCTCTTTTTATTTCTTTTGCCCTCGCCTTCGATCATGTTCTTCCTCCTACCCAGCCTGCCGTCTTCTGCTGAGAATTAAACCAGAAATCCCAAACTTGGTGACACAGTGACGCTTAGCATTCGTTTGCAAATTTAACTAAAGAAAATGTGTGTTTAGCACTCGCGACCGCAGTTACAATTTGGCAATGGATATAACAGACGAAGTCCTCTTTCTATTTGCTTCTTTCCATAAGCCATATCTATCTAGGTGTCTGTCTATGTTTTGCTTATCTATTGAAATAGAGCCCAGGAGCTCAACATTTTTTTGAGAAGAACGATAATCAGGCGAAGACCTACTATTCTTCCAATCGCATTCACATTTCGCAAGCCATATCTGCCCAGACTTCTGTCTACAGTTTGTTTGTTTTCTGAAATAGAGCCCAGGAGCTCAATATTTTGTTTAGATGAACGAAGTAAGTCCAAGTTTTGTAGTTATCACTATCGTTAGAAAATGGAAATAAGTTAATATATTGACTCGTCCACAGTCATCTTTCATTTTTCTAAAATACTTTTCCTAACAAGATATCTATGTCAAGTCGAAAAATAAAGAAGATTTGTATTGACCGCGCCTGCCAGTCGCAAGTATAAATGCAAAACTTTCTTCAGAGAAGCAAACTTTGGTTGAAATTTTATTTTATCATTTTCGTTAAGTTCAGTAATCGACTAAATCGAAGCACAAGCTTATTTAAACAGTATTTACATGTGGTAGCTGCACGACAGAACCGGTCTTGAAGGCAGATACAATCGTTTTGCAGCATTGCTCTCTGCGAGCAAACTGAGCTACTTAAAATTTTGAACATAGCGAACCTGTTATGAGGTCTATGCATTCTTCGATGTAGCCCTACTGTATCTTGTTGACACTCACTTCGTCGCAAAAATGAAGATGTCGACTTCCAATTCTATAGAAACATTGGAAATTCTTGCACGCAAGCCGGTAGTAAAAATAGACGCAGCGTGATAAACCAATGTTGGTGGATGTACACCCCCTCAGCCTTGCCTCAGCCCATCATAATTTCCTTATTTGGTTTCTTCCTCGTTCTTAATGAAAAACTCTTTCGTAATATGTACGACACGCTAAACGATCGACATATCGAGTGAAAAGATTTTCACATTATCTTGCAGCTAAATACTGTTTGTAAGACAAGTCTTTCTGCTTTTTACCTACTTCTAAACAATCAGATTGGTTACGTCTGGAACTGTCAAGGTAAAGGTCAGTCTGAACAACGAGTAGAGAGGTTAGACTTGCGAATTAATTGCTTATTGAAAATTCCAACTTTATCCAACTGTCGAAAATATCAATCCAAAGGTTGTCATCCACTAATAACACGGTAAAGCTCTGATTATGCATTAAGTGCGTCAAAGAGTTGAGGTGCCACTGCTCCTGCTGCTGCTGCTGCTTTATAAAGACATTCAAGCACATATACATTTTCTAATGCCAGTTATAGATTTAACATCGTAAGCTTTATTCGTCGTGAGAATTAATTAAATTAATTACTCAACACTTTAACAACAACCGTACATCAACCATTTGAACTCAAGGAAAACTTTGTATGTATTGTGATCGTCTAACTTTCGTTGTCCTAATCGCTAATCAGAGACACAATAATGAGTGAGTGGACTAAAAGAAGCCCTATATAATTTTTCGAAACATTGTTCGTTTATTGTTATCCGTTACGAGTAGCAATACCTTATAAACTCTCATTCCATTCTACGGCAATAGACATAAAGAATTTTTTGTTGCTATTTTAATTTTACTCCATTTAAAAATAATTTATGTAATAGCGCTGTTGGTTAAGCTGAAGCAGAAGTCGAAGGGTAACAACAACCCAAGGCACCCTATTCTAGGATTCTGCTTGTCAGAATAATCCCGCTACCATTGCATTTTCCCAGAATCGATTTCGAGATTTTCAAATTTCCCGCTAATTACGCGTTAATTCTTCATTCTCGTATTCATCATAAAAAGTAAAAAAAAATTAATTTTCCTTTTAAAATCAATTTTTCTACTTTATAGTTATTTTTCTATTATAAAAGCTTTACAAAAAAAGTCATCCTTGTCACTACCATATAAAAATTAATTAAAAAATTATAAGATGTCTGGCTTTCTCGAAATTCCACTTTATTGTTCCATTTTTAATTATGAGCATCAGTACGAGCATCAGAAAGTCTTATAAGAGTGGGGAAAATTTGTAGCAGTAGTCGTAGTAGTAGTAGCAACCGGCAGCAGTAGTAGTAATCGTAGTAGGCGAAGAAAGTAAATTTTTTTTCTTTAGTTGTGGTTTCTTTTTTACTACTTGAAATAACAGAACAACAACTAATGATGCATCGATAATGTGGCAATTAAAAATTCCAGCAACAGGCACTTGGATCAGGCACGTACTCAATATGCCATTTATAGATAGATATATAAACATACATACATAGGTATATATATGTATATATAACTTAACTACAAGATTCCTGCACACACTAGTTTTCTAATTAAAAAAAAAAAAGAAAAAAAAAAAAGAAAATCTATGGATAGTAAAATTACTCAAAGTAAATAACACAATGTAGGAGAAAGAGAGAGAGAGAGAGAGAGAGAGAAGAAGAGGAAATGAAAAACCATAAAACATTAAAAGAGGCACGTATTGCTTAAGCTTTCGAAAGTAAGTTATAAATGCAGTAAACGTGTAATTAAGTAATAATTCCTTTCAACACACAAACAAGCAAACAATGCCGTTATAACAAGTATTAACATCAGTAATAGAAAAAATCTATTATTGAATCTAATGACTAAATAAATAAAAATTCTAGATAACGTAATTTACAAAACATTACTTTATACAAACTAAACAAGGGATTTGTCTAAAGAGAAATGAAAACAAAAAAAATAAATAAATAAATAAAAGAGAAAAACATTTTTTTACATCAGAAAATATTAGTTGGCTTAGTATCTTATGAAAATTTCGATCCTTTACAACGATTATTGGTTAATTGTAGATAAAGTGACGGAGTGGACTCTGCCGATTTTCTTCAACAACTATTAAAAACATTCTAGCCGGGCAAGGCGAACCATTTGACAGCCTACACTACTTTGTCTAATGCAGTTATTCACTCGTTTCGGTAACAATACACCAAAAGTTACACACTATTTTCATGCAAAGGCATACTTTACATGAAACATAGCCAAGACATAGATCTACCTTGTCCAAATTCAGCAAGGTTAATTTCTATGTCAATTTACTATTGTGAGCTAATTTTTACCGTGAAATATTAAAAATTATACTGTTTTTTACTGTAAAAAGACTGACTTTTTGTAGGAACGCTAATATGAGAAGGGGATTGAAAAATTCGCCCCAGTCGAACCAAATTTGTTATTCTAATTACCAAATACTAATACAGAGCGAGTTTTGTCGAAAAATATTGAAAATTCCAATTCTTTTCGATATAACAGATTTTCAAAGTAGGGCGTTGTATGGGTAGTAGTCGAAAAAGTGGATCGATCCAAAGGATTTTCAATAGCCAAAACACGTCAGTGTAGCAAATTTCATCAAAATTTCCCAAAATTTGCGAACTTTAGCTTAATCATAAATTTACATGGACAGACGGACGGACATACGGACGGATAGATGGACCGAAAGGCTTCAGAAAATGATTCTTAATCGATCGGTATAATAAAAGGTGAGCCTATCTTTAGATCTTCTGCCTGTTACGCCCACACCACATATCACAAGTGGTGTAGAATATAAAAAGAAGATCGACAGAGTGATAGACTAATTTCGCTAATATTTGAAGTCAACACCAGGCATCTAAGACCAACGTTTATAATTTTAATTGGGTTTTGAAAAGACTTGTAACGGACAGTAAACTTAGCTAGGATGAGTAAACTTCGTAACCTAACAAAAACGTGCACTTTACTCTAACGGAAATAGTTACGAAAGTTATATAGTGTGTTCCAAAATTTACGCAAAATTTGACTTTGCCATTCATTCATGGAGCACTACAAAAGAGAGCAATGCGTTTTCATTGTTGAAACATATTTTCAAAATAATGAAAGCTCAGCGGCCACAGCTCACAAACTTTATCTACCTCAACTGAAAAGAGAACAATTGCGACCACTGAACTTCTTTGAATGGGGCTATTTGAAGTCAGAGGTCTCTGGCAAGAAGCCCACAATCACCCATGCATTCAAGGAGGCGATTCAACGCAGCATCAACGAAATTCGAGCACATTTATGCAAAATCGAAAATTTCTATGAAAGAATACCTATGTGCCAGCAAAGTCGCGGTTGCCATATTGCCAATATGCTGCTCTACACGTAACCCTTTCCTAACTCAATCAATTTAACTCAAATCTTGCGTAAATTTTGAAACACCGATTAATTTCTATAAGCAACTCACTTGTCTTTAAAAAAAGAAAATGAAAGAGCACCAAAGAATTGAAATCTCGATATTCCCCAACGACGAATACTTCCACTTTTATACAGATCGTGAAAATCTTTATTGTTCAATATGTTGCAGTCTATAAGTAGCGAGTAAAAAACACAATTTTTTTTATTTTAAACACTGAGATGCTCTCAGATTATAACGTACTCTAGACTTGTGCTGTGTTGTTTGTCTGAACTGGTCCATTCTCATCACGCCCCTATCTGCAAGAGCATCCAATATATTTGTCAAATTTAAGGACGAAAACGCATTTTAGTTATCCTACGAAATTTATATGAAAAGGAAGTTTTTCCTTTGAAAATCGTTTGTTGTGATGAAGTGCTTTTCCTACTCCGTGGACATGTTAATAAAGAAAATTGGATAGGAAAGCAACTTGACTAGAGGCTTACAATCTAAGAGACCATGGCCATGGTCCACCATTAAGTGTCCTGCACCACTTTATGCTTATTCATATTAGGACCTTTCACAGTAAGGTATTATAGGGGAATTTTCCGAAAAGGTGATCCGATCAGAACCATTTTCAATAGCGTTCATCCCCTGGGTCAAAACACATCATCAAATTATCTCAAAAATTCGAGACCTGTATTCTGAACAAGAAAGAAAGTAAGAAAACAAGACGGACAGGCGGACAGAGAGACAGACAAGCTTAAGTCAATTCAATGAGCAATTCTGAATCGATCAGGTTAATAAAAGGTGGGCACATCCCAAATTCTTGTGGGTATTATATACACCCTACAAGTTGTGTAGAGTAATAAAATAAAACTAACATATGTATGTTGAACACAATATATATATATATTCATCTCCGTACACAAATCGACAAATCTTATTTACCCACGGGGTGGTTATAAAAACTATAATTACATTTTTAATTGGAAATTAGTTATGTGGTTGACAACCGGCATATGTTCAAAAAAAAAAAAAACAGAAAATTATTATAAATATTACGAAAACAATTTTTCTTTGATCATAGATTTTATTTGATTTTATCGCTTTTGTTTTTTTTCTTTTTTTTTTTTTGTAAGATAAGTTAAGACCGTTCCTCTTTTTCCGAATGATATCTTTACCCGAAAAAAAAAGTGAAAACCCCAAACCCTATTTACCTATTTCATTCACCAAGATTTTCTGGGGAACACTTTTGCTTTCCATAATGTATGGGTTTTGCACATATGTGTTTGTGTGTGTATGCATACTTTATATATGTGAAACTCTTCAATAAAACATATATCACTATTTGTTAAGTATCATATTATCTATAAGCTGCCACTGGCACTATTATCACATTAGATAAAGCTCTTAATAAATCGTATTCGTTCGCATTCGTATTTCTTTTACATTTCAAATGCAATCGTCTTTAAGTGGTCACATATACCCATAGAGTGTTAACGTAGGATATAGCTATAAAACAGCAGTTATTTGGCAAAGTATCTAAAAGAAAGGGTTAAGTATGCGACACATATACTATTCTATATGGAGATATAAGAAATTTTTTGAATACATACTCTTATACATACATACATATATATATATGCTCGGTATGTTTACTCATATTGTAAGCCTTTCTTTCTATTTAGTCATAACATTGTAAAAATTGTCTGTATTTGTTTTAGTGTTGTAGAGATTTGTTGACAGTGATATTTTTAACAGCCTTAAGTGGTCCAGGCACCACAGCGCCAGTATTGCATTACTTGTAGTGTGTGTATGCTCGACATACACTGAGTTTGCTTTAAGGGTTTTTTCTTCGTGCGCTTTCTTTTGCTTTCTAAGCTAAATATATACACATATATATACATATATATATATATATATATATATATATATATATATAAAGAAATTCTTACTTTGTGTATGACTTTGTTTGTGTTTTTTTTTTTTTTTTATTCGCTTTTCTATTTTACTCACTTACCATTCAAGTGGTCATGTGTCTCTGTGCCTTTATTCGGTAAGCTATAGTGAACCTTTGAAGATACATATATTGTTTGCTATTAAAATATGTTAAGTATCACTTAGGGAAAGCGTTACATATAGGAATCATTTTTATAGAATAAAGCAAAATTACAAAAATTTACATATTTAGGTGAAATCTGAAATTTAGATTTTAGTATAAATTTTCTCATCATCGATAACTTCAGTTCACAATTGCATTCTCTAAAAAAGAAAATCCATACATAAACAATCTAAACCCACAAAAGTGGATCTCGTGTATACCTGATTATCTTTGCGTTGGTAAAATTAGCAAAATGACAACATAACGAGTTTCTGAATTCAGTTTATAATCGACAATCACGAACAGCTGATATTAGATCGGTCATTTTATACCCTACAGCTCTTGTGGTACAGGGTATATTAACTTAGTGCGGCCGTATGTAACATGTAGATGGGCTTCAGAGAGACTCGCCTTTTATTATACCGATCGATTCAGAATCATTATCGGGACTGATCTAAGCCTGTCTGTCCATCTGTCCATGTGATGTCTGTCTACCCATCTGTGTTCAAGTTACAGGTCGCAATTTTTGAGATATTTTGATGAAATTTGTTACAGTGACGTGTTTTAACCCAAGGGCGAACGCTATTGAAAATGATTCGGATCGGTTCACTTTTTCGATCACTACCCATATAACGCCGTATTCTAAAAAGTCGTTATACGGAAAAAATCATATTTATCTTTCCCTCTTCCAACCGTATACCGATACTCGATTATAGGAGGGAGAGAGAAAATGACCAAACGAGTACTTTTTAGAAAATTCAAAAACCTGTTGCTTTTGTAGACAAATACAACCTTAAATCTCCCTTCTATCACTTTTCCACATTTAACTGATGAAGGGTAAAGATTTCTGCGATACATATTTTGGGAAAAGATTTGACGATTCTGTTAGAACCAGAAATAGATAAAACTTTAGGGTCAAGTGAATCTTGAGCGCTGTGTAAGTATACAAGCTTTCAAAATATATGTGATCATCGATTTAATGTTTATTTCATTAATACGTAATCATAAAACCTTACAAGTCCGCCAAGGTAAGATTACAATGTCCACTCATTATAACAAAAACTTTTAAATTTAACAAAAATTATATAATTTTTTCATTTTTCTTTCGAAAACAAAAAATCATTTTCTTTTCCGTTAATGAAATCAAATTTGTTTTACATAAGTTCTTGTATGCTTCGTTCGAGTTCTGTCTCCGAGGCTCACACCGCCATTTTACACCTAAGTCATCGCATCCAATTGCGGTGGTTATCAAAGTTTACTTTTTTTTTTAAAAAAAATTATATTTCACGAAACGTCTTTAAGCAATAAGTCTGCATGAAATGAATGAAAAAACCTAAAAGCAAAAATAAAAAGTTTTTTGATTGATAAAAACTAAATATCCTTACAACAGTGTTTTTATATTCACTTCACCGGGCGAATCTTGTTTTTTATTAATCCTATTTTAGAAAGTTTTTAAAAGATTTTTTCTTCTTTAATCATGAAAAAATAACCTCATTATTTAGAATTTTATTTATGTTTTAAATAACTTTCCTATTATTTATAAATCAAAAAACATAACCATGAAGAGTGCTTCGATGTTCAATTGTGCGGGTAAACTAAATGCTTCGTTGTGCTTATAACAATCAAACTTGAAATATTACAAGTCTACATACATACTGCTCTTTGATTTCCAAAAAGTAAACTAAAGGAAACAAGTAAAAGTACTGTAGAGGGCCACCGTCCACCATTACATACCCTACATCCCCACACCGTTGTTCATACAGCTACTTTTCACAATAGGATGTTATATGGGAATTGTTCGAAAAAGTGGTCCGATTTGAATCGTTTTCAATAGCGTTCGTCCTTGGGCCGAACCAAATTTCTTCAAAGTATCGCAAACATGATGATCTGTAAGTAGAAGACTAAAAACTAGACGGACAGACGGACATACTTGACTTAAATCGGTTCAGTAAAGTGATGCTGGTGAGAGTGGTATAATAAAAGGTGCGGCTATCTCAAGTCTTTAGGGGTGTTGCATAAACAAGACAAACAGACAGACAAACTTAACTTAAATCGATGCAAAAAATGATTCTGGAAGGGGCGGTATAGTAAAAGGTGCGGCTATCGCAAGTAATTCGGGGCGTTGAATGTACTTGCTCTATATTTGCTGTAGGGTATAAAAAAAGGATTGTAAATAGCCCTAAGACTTTCTCTCTCAATAAATAAAAGTGACTTTGAAATTCTCATAGAGGTTGGGTTGAAATCAATAGATATGATATATTGATACTTCGAACGTCTTCAATCGTTCCATTATTGATACCGAACTATCTCTATGTATAGGTTCACCCAAGAACAATATATTGAATTTGAAATATATGACAAGGATTGTGAATGTCGTTATATACGAGCGATGAATGAGCGATATATGTGCACATAAGCGACTTATAGCTAATTAAGGTCCCATAAGACGAGTGTCTAAGATTCATCTTAATTTCCTTTTGATTTTTTTCTTTTTATTTTCTCTCCATTCTTTACGCTTGTTTATAAAACTTAAAAATGTCATTACATTGTTGAGATGGCGTCCAGAAAAAATGTTAACTGTTTAAGAAAAGTTAACCAAAGTTTCAACAAAACAATATTTTTATTATAAGTGTTTTTTGTTAATGTTGCTATGTTATTATGACATCTTATCGCATTAAGTCATCATTAAAAAGTTTTACAGTTTCATGGAAAAATTTGCTTTTAACATTCTCTTAATAATCATCATCATTGTTTCTTCCAGGGCACATTTCTTCATTAGCCAGTCAATAGCCGTAGGACATACGCAAGGTCTGATACTCTCTGGCATTTCTTGGTGTTTGCGGGAGTACGCAACAGCGCACAGCCGTGAGTAACTCTGTAATTTTATGTAATAGACTAAGTAATATCTTTAGGAAATCGGTAGAATACGAGACGAAATATAATTTACGTTTTCAACTTGGCACAGCTTTGATAGGATAACTACGCTAAAGCCTTCAATAACCTATTTTTATACACAGCTGATAAAATGCTGGAGAAATAGATGATCCAAAGATTTGTGATGACCTTTCCAATTCGGCTTAACTGTTAATTATTATTACTTAATATTCTCCAAGAGATAGTAGCAGCAAAATAAAGCAACAAAGATGCGCAAGGTAGGATTTTTTATCATTACAACCCATCACGCGCCTGACATCTCGAAATTCAAATTGATTGCTGGCAAACAATTATTAAGAAACTGTGTATAAGAATTTTCTTCCCTTACCATCTTATAATAATAGGAAGCGATAATATCTCTTAATTAGTTGATGATTATTTATTGATTAATAAACGCAAACTTACCGCTTGACAAGGACAAATTGATAAAACAAGAATGAACGAAAACTACTCTGTTTTGTAGGAAGCGAAATTGTTAAAATGGAAAAACTAAATGCAAGTTCACGAGGCTTTAGGTGTCGGCATCATAAAGCCAAGTAAGGCTACTGCAGTTGGAGATCGTCGAAAAGATTAACATGACATGTAACAAAATGTCTCAGGGAATGCAATGATATATTGGTAACTTCCTTGTTAAAGGGTCTGCAAGTCGAATAGTTGCGGACAGCAAAGCTAGTCGAGTTAATAAAGTTTAGTCCTAATATACATACGCAGGGACAAGACCAGCACAATTATTGTAAATATAAATTCCTGTACATATCTCTGACTAATAATTATATTTGGCAAATATAGTTTTATTTATCCCGGACAAATGGTAAATTCTTTCTGGGTTTGCAATATATTTTCATACCCACCACTGAAGAATGCAGATTTACTCGTTTTGCCATAAGGTTTACAGCACCCAAAAGAAACCTGTCAAGGATACTATAAAGTGAACATATTCCTGATCAGAATTGTGAAATTGTGAATCATTTAAGCCATGTCTGTCCGTCTGTGTTTCTATGTACCTGCTTGCTGGTCGCAAAAATGAAAATATCGACTTCAAATTTGATAGAAACATTGGAAGTTTTTGTACGCCGGTTGGGAAAAAGTTTACCATAGATGCTACACAGTTGCGCAGACGAAGAGGCTTAGCTGGCCATAACTTAATGTAACTGATGGGGTTTTTGAAGCTTGTTTCTATGCGTTGTAAAGAAGGTATTGGGAACAAAAATGAAATTGTGAATAGTGACACACTATAAAATTGGGTGGGCGTGGTCCGATTCTTCCGTTTTTGTGCAGTCACCCACATTTGTAAATTGTTCTAGTTTATGAGCAATAGGCAAAAGACCAGATTTTTATTCCTTTAAAAGAGCAGAGATGATCTCAGTTTACATAGTCGTGTAGGCATGTTCTTCGACACACTTGACTCAGTTTCAATACCAACTTGCATTCAAAAACTTGCAACGTTTCTGCCAAATTTTCTGCCTTCATTTTCACGGCAATGAGAATGTTTACAGCAGACTTTACACGGACGGACAGACGAAAACTTAAATTGATTCAGAATTTTGATGTTGATCAAGAATATATATACTTTGCGGGATCTTTGAATCCTTCCATCTGGGCATTGCAAACTTTTTGACAAACTGAATATGTCCTTCATCATTCGGTGATGGGTATAAACACACAATTCAATGCTAGGAACTTAATCTGAAAAGAAGTCGGGAAAAATCCTTAAATTTGCAAGAAGGCATTTTGCGTAACAATATGGATTCCAGTTAAAGAATCAAATTTAGGTCCCTTCGTCTGGAGTCTCATTTACGACAATATGTTAAAATTACAACTCCCGCTAATTGCATTGTGTAGAGAACAAACCTAATGAACAACTTTGGCCCTAGCTGTACTCACATTGTTAAAATTTTATTTTTCTCCCCCCTATTAAAATAAATATAAAAATATTAAATTTGCTTTAGGCAAAAATAAATCAAAAGGTATTATCTTATAATTTATAAAACGGATGTAGAAAAGCAACTTATAATGAAGAAGTGTAAAAGGCTTAAAAAGAAATATTAAAATCTGCTTACAAGAAATTGAAAAACAAAACTTTCTTTGATAACCGTTTTGTTTTTTTTTTCTACTTTTTTCTTCTTCTTGTTCTTGTTTTTTTAAAGGTATTATCTTACTTCTAACTGCATCCATGTTATTTATTTTTGCATTTCATAGTAATATCCGGGCTCGTTTTCTTCTTTTTTTTTTTTCTCGCTGCACATTTTTTCTTACATATTGTGTGTATATAAAGAGTAAGCGTTATTATGCTCTCACTGGAGTTGATGTTGCACTTTTAAGTTTAGTTAATAGTTGTTACAAAGCAATTTCCTTTCGACTAACTGTTCTATGTCTTATTGCCATCAATTTATAAAGTTTGGCTTTAAATTGAAAAATATATCGTCTTTCAAATTAATAAATAAATTATTATTATTATTATTACCGTTTTTTCGCCTAACGAAATAAGACGAGAAATTGAACACTAACAACATAGTTTATCGGTTCCAATGTGGAAAAGAAGACTAGAGAAGCAAGATGAAGCAAGATATTACAAGATCCGTGGTAGGTGATTTTAGGACGTAAATAAGTAAATAAGACTTAATACTAAGAACATTAGTAAGAAAATGTGCGTAGTACAAAAGGTTCACGAAGCGTCAAAAGTCAATAGGGCAAAATCACAGACAAAGCTAAAATCAGAAAGAATTATATATATATATATAGATAACACATCAGACAATAAGCCTCCGGTCTGACACATGTATGCACATGGCAACACTGCTGACGGACCCTTACGATTTGTGGATAATACCAGATTTATGCAAGTCTTTGCGGTCTGCTCTGTCTAGTTCAGTCGTCAATTAGTCACGGCACGATATGTTTTATTTTTATGAAAATCCTAAAATGGCTCCACACACATTTGCGGTTACTGTTGAAACATTTCCCTTCCACGGATAGGTTATATCAGGCAAATCAAAAAAAATATATATATATATATAGTATGTGTATCCATGTATACATGTATATGGATTTACGAAAGCATTTAAAGAAAAATGTGTAATTTGTCAATTTTATGACTTCGGAAAAATAATATGCGTTGCAAAGTGTTTTCAATAAAGCCAGGACACATGGTTATAAACCTTAAGCAATTACAATAATGGTCCCAATGAAATAAAAACGTAAATGTTCTTCATTTCATAAGACATACTACGACATATAGCAGAATGTTGCAAGAGTTTATATAAAATTAATAGCGTAACAGATGCTTGTAACAGGCTTCTCCTCACACTCACAAAATTAAAATAAGTTAATTGAATTTAAAACAAATGGATTCTATTTTCTATTATATACATACGCAGGAAAAATTATATTAAGGAAAAATATCGGTCAATTTTCTTATCAACAACTTATATATTATTGTATATATTTACTACATAAAAACAAGTTAAGCCTGTTAGATTTAATCGATATAACCTGCCTATGAAAAACTTGAATAATTTCTTTATGTTAAATATAAATCAAATCTCTTTCTATTTACATACTTCTCGACTTGGCTAAGATTTAATAAAAATGCACTTTCTTCGTAGTAGTTTTCCACTGCGGAAATCAAAACTAAGTATACTGGATCGGGTTCCATCAAAATGATTGAATCATAGCAGCATAGATGAAATGATTTAGGATATCTAAGGGTCGACCTTGCCTGACTATAATGTCCCTCGTTGTTTTTTTTACGAATCTCATAATCATATCCAACATCACTTGTTGTACAAGGATATATTAGGAGATAGATCGTTATCGATCGCTTGTTATGCCGATCGACTCAGAAAGTTATTTTGGAAAAAAAAAAATCCAGAAGATTTAAGTCTGTCTGACTGTCCCATTTTTCCCCAGTCAACCGAGAGGCTGTAATTTTTAAGATATTTTAGTGAAATCTGGTGCATTGATCTGTTTTGTCCCAAGGACACAAGCCGCTTGAAATCGCTCGGATCGGCCCACTATTTCGATCACTTCCCATATAATGTGTTTTATGGAAAAATCGTAACATTTACAACTGTGAGTGTGTAAAGTAGTGGGCCGTGATCCACTATAATATTTTTTCCTTCTTTCAAGAACAAAATGATATAAATTCCAGAAATCGTTTATTATTCTTGTTCTTTAAATTGTTTTATCGAAGGATAAGCAAACGTATTCATAGTTCTCTAAAAGACGTACACTTAATAAATTGCTTTTAAAACGTACCTACGTAAGACATAACAAACCTTATTTAATCTCCTTGATGATGGTTTGTTTGTTTGTTTTCTTTGCAAAAACCGAAAATAAATTTAAAAATAAAATATTATTTAAAGTAATAGGGTAACAGCATGTCCTTGTAACAGTTTTTTTTTTTTTTTTTCTTTTTTTCCTATTAGAGATCTTAGTGCTTAGAATGCAAAAATAAACTTGTTACTGTTGTTGGTTTTTTATGTTTCGTTACCTTACACAACGTAATAAAACGACAGCAATCTAAACAACATAAGCACAAAAGAGCACTTAAATGACAATTACCGCCTTGAGGCATTTATTAAAAAAAAAAAAAAAAAAAAAATTTTTTTTCCTTTTTCGGGCAAAACCCCTTTTTTTTTTGCTTTTGAAGACATATTCGGTAAAGTAGCATACGTTGTTGCTCTTGTTGCTTTAGCAAATATTTTCTAATACCTTTCGTTACATGGTTAAGTTTTAAGATGTACTTAAAAATCAACGACCAACGCTGGACATGTGTACTGCTCTAAAGAAAATACAATAAAAACGGGAGTTTCGAAAACTTTATCTCTTTTCCTCCTTTTTTTTTTTGTTTTCTTTCTTTCTTTCTTTTTTTTTTTTTTGGTTGACTAACGAACCGCATGTAAAAAACTTGAGGCTTTTTTTTGTTTTTTTTTTTTTTTAAATAGAAGTTTCTCTTCTTCAGTAAACGAGGTACATTTTAACGAGCTCTTCAAAAAGTTTTTCCATTTTCTTACTCATTTTCTACTATCAATGGCTGATGTTAGTGTTTCCTTCTTTTAAAAATTTTTTTAATTACAATTTTAGCCCTAAGTTAGAGGTGTAATAAGAATTTGTACAAAACTTAATCCTTTAGATATTTGTTACTGCATTTAATTCGCAGCCATTTTTTAATATAAGTTTGAATCAGTGTTCGCTTGTTCCTTATCTTAATATTCGTAAACGCTTTAGCATTGCTCGATCGACATTCTCCAAACTTGATTGTACTATGAGATAAAAATTTTTCTAAACTAATTTTTGAAATTAATTCTTCAACTTAATCTAAGAAGCAAATGCGTTTCGTAAAAGAATGTCGTCCAACCTATTTTAACTTACGACACACAATTGTGTGGTAAGCAGCCAGCAGCTCTAAGATTGAAATAATTTAAAAATATCAGTCTAAGACTCTTCGTTACCAACAGCGCTCTCCATTGGATTCATGAAAAATCCAATGCAATTCATTTCTTAAAAACGTCTTATCAGACTGAGTAGTCCCTGAGAAATCCCTTGGCAAAATCTCTTCTAGATGAATCCAATGAGATAAGAAGTCTAAGTACTTTTAGAACTTGCTTTCGGGGGCTCGTATACTTTTACCCAACTTGCGGATGAAGTATCCTCAGTGGCTGTCCAAAGGTCCTTACAGAAAATTTATTTTTCTTGGACAAAACAACTACAGAGCAGGCATGTGTAAGATGTTATTATCGCCCTATTAACTTAGACAGTCATTTGTTTACTTTTGTCTATCAAATCTATTCTGTTATAACGTTTAACCCATACGCTTGCTATGGCATCATCATCCAACCGAATGATCTTTTAATCCAACATCACCAAAGAAAACATTTAATTCACTTGATTTCTTGATGCTTTGACCAGACTACCTTTAATATCGTATTTTAGAAGTATAGTTAAGAGGTTTTAAATCTCTGTCACTAATCTAAACCGGCTCATACCTTATTACCACAAATTATGTTTTATTCATTTAGTTCATTACTCACCTTACGCCAAATAATGTATTTCGTCAAAACGATGGCCACGCCCAGAACGAAGCTACAAAGACCTCATAAAGCATATATATTGTTAATCAATAACAAATTCTGAGCCGATTTAATCATGTCCGTTTGTCCGTCTGACCAATTTTATAGCGTCTGGGGTGCAAACATCCTCGAGTTAGTAGAAATGAACATATCGTCGAAAGATTAAAGATTGCGAAAGAATTTCGAATTTGGACAACACCAACATGCCTATTCAACGAAAACTGGGGATACCTTTGCTTTCAGTGGTTTTTGCATGAACTGAAAAAATCAGCGCGCCCGCCCAATATTACAGAATATGAAAATTTAGTTTTTTCTATTTTCTTAATCATTTTTAGGATCGGTGTAAAAGTTCTGGTCACAACCGAATATACTTTTCTACTTATTTTAATTACTCCTTATCATTATAACCTATTGTTACTTACTATCATATATTCAGGTATTTATTATCATTATTTTTTCCTTATTATAATACCTAGCTTTTTTTTAACATTATTATTCTTATAACCTTTGCAATTTTAAATATAATAAGATCGTTGCGTATCACACCGTATATCCCTTCGCTTAATACAGTTATTTATGTAACGAACCATTTCCGATAGCCTTCTGCCTTAGGTTAAAACGCACCAGTTTCAAGTTTCATCAAAACCTGTCAAAAGTGGAGAACTGTAAGTTGAATACAAGAAAACAAGACAGACAGACGGACAGACAAAAGTAGATCGAATTAGAAAATGAGAAGGAATTGATCGACACAACACAAAAGGTGGTTCTATCTCAAGTCCTTCTAGGTGTTACGTAGACCCGCTCAAACATAATATGCCCACAAGCTCCATTCCGATAAATGTAATAAATCGAATACAGATTGATCTGATATATCAGTATATTCACCTCTGCATGACATATTAATATAAAAAAATCTTTTGGAATTTCACGCAAATAATTGTATCAATAAATTTTATGTTAAACTCATAAATTTCATATAAATGATATATAAATTGAAAATTTAATCGAGACTATCGCAAACAAACTTTGAATTTAATAAATACGTACGTAAATCATCACATAAGCACACACACATTTACACATAATTTGTTTGCATTTTATTATGAATTCTATCTTAAAGGTAAA
>CCAG010012169.1:0-29228 GCA_001077435.1 Glossina morsitans morsitans
GCGGATTCACTCTTTCTGTAATAAGTTTTAACAATTTCTGGCCGCTCTGTACAATTAGGTACGTATTGTTTTTGTCCACAAATAAGACCAAGGTCCAAAAATTATTAAAAAGTGAACCCAAATCTCTATCTCTGTGTATTTACATTTACTTTCGGAACCATAATATGGATGACATGTGCCTACACTAAGCTTTTAATTGTCATATATGTTTATATCTATTATATTTGTTCGATTTTTTAATCACATGATAAATGAATCGATGTCAAGGGCAAAAATGTGGGCTAAGTCCTGTTATGTGTGGCTAACTTCATGTCCAACCCATGCATTTTTTGTGTCCCGCTCACATATCGCAGTTTTCGAGATATTTTGATTAAATTTGGTATATTGATATTTTTCTGTCCAGTATGAATGGCTTGAATGGAATCATATTTTCTATGGCTCCCTATATACCGCAGTATTATATTGAAAAAGTCATTATATGAAGAAAATAGTCATATTTCATGTATGTCAATTAAAACATTTTAAAAAGTCGCCGAAAAGTAATGTTTTTATATGCATTAAGCAAATGTCAAAATTTTGAATTGAAAGCGACCATTTTTTGAACCCTCGCTCACATGGCAAGAAGTTCCGCTATACAGCATTTCCAGAATAGCGATTTGACATATAAAGTTGCTGAACTAACTTATAGAAAAGGTTGTTATATATGTCACATCCATCGTCAAATTACAGATGTAATTTTTGATGTTTAATGAAGAAAATTGGACTATATATATATGTCTGATATCTACAGTAGTTTTAACTGAGCCCAAAAGAGGCAATATTTAAATTACGATATGACCTCCCCGTAGAGGCTACAAAAAATGAATTTAATATTAAACTTTCAGTTTACGGCTGAGAGCACTTCGTAGGCAAGATATAAAATCGCTTTTTGAATTCAGAAAAGTAAAAACTGCAAACAAAGAGTACGCTGCATGTGCTTTACTTTATGGCAAAGATAAAGAGATTTATTTATTTTTTAATAATATAATTGAAGCTTTTGAACAATGCAGACAAAGAAACGAAGAACAATACGAAAACGGAAGCGATTATTTTTTGCTTTGATATTCGGTACTAATAATATATATATATCCATATATATATTTTCATTTATTTATGTTAATTCTCTTTACGGAGATATTGTTGGCACTGTCCCTTTCAATTGCAAAAAAGTGTAGGTGTTGTTAGCATATCCACCGACCATGCGAGAAGAGAATTGAAAAGGAAGTAAAGGAAAGTTTTGTGTTCATATAGGAATGCAGGAAACAAAATTCTCTACGAGACTACGTTCACAATGGAGAAAGTATTAATAGAAGAAATATTGGTCCATTTTAACAAATAAAATTTCATCCTTTCATAATTTCCCATTATTGGTTATCCGTAAACACGTTTTAAAGTCTTGTGTGAAAAATTGCAGGAAATGTTCAACAAACTTCTCGAAAAATTATCTCTATTATTACTTTGAGTCATCGACTATATTATCATAGTTATCGCAAGCATTTTTATAAATTGAGTTATTATTCATTGAACAAATCTCATAAATTCTTTAGTGTCTAATATTCGCAGCAAATAAATGATGTTTACATTGCGAATGGGGTAATATTTCAATGGCCGTATGATTTATTTAGTTTTTCTACTTATGACGGAAGCTGTATTATGTTTATGAATTGTTTGCAAGAGTGTGATATGAGACGCACGAGACGGGACGATACTGTTCATGCATCTTTCTTCAACCAAAGAAAGAAAAAAGGCTTCTTCAGTTAAGCCAAAAGCCTTGGTATGTTTTAAGCATTAGATTTGATCTTACCTTTTCCTTTCATTGATATTGGATTGGACAGGGGAAAGGCCACCGATTTACGGCAAAAAGTTGATCATTTGATTACGGCTTTAGATAAAACATGCAATTTTTTCTTACCGGAATACACCCTACAACAACCAAAATCAATAACATGATTCTAAATAATAAAAAGAAACCACGGAAGTTCAAAGAAAATAGTTGCTATGGTCTACTGCCATCTATGTATATTTGATTGGAAACTATTACGATACAAAAAAATGCTATAAAACCTTTTAGACTAAAAATATTTTCTCTATCTTTAATGTCGCCTACGATCTCTTCACATTACCGTAATATTGTAAAAAAAAATGTAACGCATATTTAGAATGTCAAAATGAGTCTACTCTAGTGAGATACTTACCATATCTGCAGAATTGGTCTAATTTATCGTTGAGATGCATGGCGTGGTAGTCATAGCGTACAAAATTTTCTCTTTTAAAAACAAAGCTAGTAGTGATAATATAATAAACACTCCACTCCTTTTAAAGCATGGAAATATGTCTCACAGATAACTTTAGGTATACCTTTTTTTGATTATCACGATTAAAGAGGCGATAAAGACAAAAATATCCATCCATCTATCTCTCTGTCGTTGGTCTCTCTCAGACTCGAGACGTTATGTAAAAGGACAAACTCGTCTGAAGCTTGCTTCCATTTTTTTAAGTGAGAAGTCAAAGAAACCCATGACAGCTTTCTCTTTTGTGCAAGTTATAACCTCGTAATTGCAGAACATTTTATTTAGAGCTTTATATATTTTTGATACCTGTAATGAACAGACAGTTTCTTAACACTTAGTAAGATGCGCAGCATGTCCGTACGATTCTTAGCTTCGACGATTATCTACAAACTGCAGAAGTCGAGCCGAACTGTATAACTATGTATTATAGGCGATGTTTGTTATGTACTGTATAATCACGACGTGTTACCTTGCAAGCAAATATCGTACGCAAGCTAATGATGAATGTTAATAGCTTCGGCTTAAGCCGTTCTTTTTTTTATCAGTAGAAAACACCTGCCATGCATGTGGTCTTTGGCGCACGTGTGTAACATAATAAATACTGTGCTGATATGGAAAATATTGATATTATTACAGAGATGTACATGCAAATATTTCATATGTTGGAAACATACGCTGAAAGAAAATGTTTTCAGTTGTGTACATGAACAACCGATTAATTGCTTGAAACCAAATGTGAGTAAATATTAGAGGGATAATGACGAATACATGAACATATTACATTTTGAAGACCATTAAGATGTCAGCAAAAAATGCATCCTTATGTGTCGATAACACAAAAATTGTTATTGGCAACTGCTTTTCATACGTATTCAGCAAAGCCTAGCGCAACCGTAGTTCAACCTCGATGGCGTTTCTTATCTACCAGGTCTGCGTTACCTGATGTTTTACAAATTTAAAAAAACTTGCTACCGAAATTACAAAATATTTGCTTGCTAGACTTCAACACATAAGTGATTATATTACCGCACTTAAGCGCCTTCGTATTCTCTTCGCATTCGTTCCGGTCGCTTGTTTATGAATGTTAGATCATGTATTGTTTGCATTATGTTTTACAGCACCTGGAAACTCCGTTTCATCCAACATGTGACTTTCATAAGAAAGTAAAAATGTTCAGCACTTTTATATAACTCGCTACAAACTTAGCAACCATGCCATCTACTAATGGAAAAATTGAAGACCAGTGTATTGTTTAGAAAGACTGACAGATGGCAACCGAAGAAAAATCGGAAACTACTTAAAAAACTAACATCTTTGGTTTTTACCCGTGAGATACGATTTTTAGAAAGTCTTCATGTAGAAAAAGGATAAAAATTAAGCGAAAGAAAAATGAAGAATAGAAGAACATACACAGGGCGTTTCGAAGTAAATGGCAGGCTTCTAAAGTGACACATCCTACGACTGCGTGAGCTGGAGGCGTACTGATCTGCAGACACAGCTACATCGTGTTAAGCGTACATGGTATATAAACGTGTAGATGCCAAATTATTGCATTGCTGGAATTATATTTGCTGCGTAGGCGAAAAGTGGACGAAGAACCAGCATGAAGTTCTATTTTAAACTTTGCAGAACGTGTGGCGAAACATTTCATCCCAAAGTAATCGAGACTATTTCAAAGTAGGACAACCTAGTAACGTCGCCTGAGTTGGAAGGCTCTGGCAAACGCATTAAGTTCCCTTTCATAATTTGTAAAACTGCACTTTTTATATCAACATCATGACAATTATACAAAACAAATTGAATGAAATATCGAACTTTACGTATATCTTGCAAAAACAAAATGAGTCCTACTTTCATCTTCACTGGCCTACGATTTATATGTGTCATCGAAGTCTAGCAATTTTAAAGGTGTAGAAAGGAGACTGCCCGCGACGTTATGCAAATTGGTTTCCCTGATCCTACTTACCCCGTGCCGGTACAATAAGTTCTTCAACGAAATTTCGTAAGGAAGTTTGAAGATCAAAATTTACTATATAATATAGTATATAGTGGTGTTATACACCACTTTTAATTAGTGACTTCCAAAGGTGCAACTCAAAATTGATATAACTAACTTCCTATGCATTTTTAATAAATTTATTTAAATTTAATTTTGCTTAATTTCTTTTCTTGTTTTTAAAGTAATTTTTCGTCATTTTATTATGTCTTCCACAAAAGTGTTTTTGCAGCTACTACCACTGCTTATCAGAGTATGTGCGGTATATGTTAATTTTAATACCACTCAGACTCGGAGAAGTCTAGCGAGACAACTGTTAAGGAAATTGAATTTTATTGTCAGACATAAATGTACTGACAGTAGATGTTAGGAAGCATGTAACTAGATAAACAATAAAAGAAGAAAATCGATACTGGACAAATGCGATTATTGAAAAAAAACATGCAAGGAGTTATTCTCGTTCGAAAGGAAGGGAAAATTGATAAAATTACATAACAGGGTAGCTAAGAAGAAAACTAATTTGTACTGTTAAAGATTACAAAAAAAACGATTTCACTTTACTTATGGAATTAGCATTATTTTACTCTTATCCAAAATGTTAACATAATCAAAAAAATAATAAAATGTTTGGTTAACATAAATACATAAAACAATTAATAAGTTAAATTGCTTAAATTCCGTGTAACATGCGCGTGTGTGAACAATACTTTTTTCCACATTTTTCGACTTTTCTGCGACCAATTGTTGCGCTTTTTGTTCTTCTATGTTGGTACCTTAAATGTGTTCCTCTTTACTCAATATTCAAATTTTATAACTGCTAATTTTGTATTCTTTCCACCTAATTTTTTTTGTTTAATTACTATCATGAGCACATTTCCATCACAACATAATTAGCAATTAGGTCTCTTTGGCACATAAAGGCTTACGTTTCATGAGAATCTTTATATGCGTTGGTGTCCAAAAAATAGACCCACGTGGTCCAAATTCGGTACAGTATATTCTTTTGTCAATTTACTTTTATGAGGCAGTTTTCTCCATGAAATATTGGAAATTCGACCTCTTTACCATATAAAGCTTCCATTTGTATAAGAACAGTTATATGAGAGCGGATTCAAAAAATTGCCCCAGCCATTTCCAAAATTTTCATACCAATTTGGAATGCTGACATACTACTACTACTACTTAGCCACTTTTGCCAAAAAGTTTTGAAAATTGCAATTTTCCCCTATATAACGGCTTTTCAGAAGAGGGCTATATGTGTGGAGTGGTCGAAAAAGTGGATCCATCCGAACCATTTTCAATAACGTGCATTTCCTTGCACTAAAAGACGTCACGGTACAAAATTTCATCAAAATATCTCAAAAATTGCGACCTGTAGCTTGAACACAAAGTTACATGGGCATACATCAGACGGATAGTCAGGCCGACAGACAGGCTTAGATCGATAAAAGGTAAACCGTTCTGAGTATTACATATACATAAATGAAAAAAAAAATGAGCTTCGATACTTCATAATATTGAATGGTCGCGGACGATTTCTTTCATTTTCACATAGATACTGTTATAGTTTGTAATTGTCACCAAAAATATCAATATTTATGGTTTTAACAAGGGTGTTCTTATTATATTATAGTGTTATAATGCAGGGGCGTCCTGCGACAAATTTGGCCTGTTTTCCATACCAAGCTGCATGCAAGAATTTTTAATGTTTAAGCGATATGTCGAAAATTTCACTTTTCGGATTCGGATTGCCTCAGCCGTTACACAGATAGACCTGCTTAGGTCGATTCGGATTTTCATACTGATCAATAATAGAGATCTGTATGGTATCTGAAACTTCTGGATGTTGCACACATTTAGGGCATCAAAATTTCAGGTTTTTGTCAATTTAGCACGTCATGAAAACAATTCTTATACTGAATTTGACTGCTTCTTCTATATATTTCACACAAAGGAAGCTTGAAAGGTATATTCGTTTGCCAACCACTGCAAACAAGTTTTCACATTAGTTTTGGTCCTACATTGAAAGTATAAAAATCACTTTGTAATATACATTCTATAAACATAGGTGTGTAACTGGCAGAGTAATAAGAATGATCAAAATATGGCAGTAGGTTATTTTAATTAAGAAAAGGCTCCTCTACTCTTAATATGAGATTTGTTTTGATTGGCAACGCCACTCAGTAGGCGCTGACAGAGCTCTGACATTTTTAATTTTGAAATTTCGTTTCCGAAAACCTTGTGCTTTTTCCTTATTTCTTTCTTCCGACCCGTACCGGTGACAAAACTTGGCAGAACTCCGCATTTTGAATCATTCGCTAACAGAGAATAGAAGTCGTATGATTAGGAACATTGTAAGATTAAGCCCGAATGATTATCTAGCAAATAACTGTGAATTAAACAAATGTTAAAGGGAAAATAACCTGTATTGAAAGTGTTAAAATTTTCAAAATCCTCCTTAATAAGATAAAAACGAACTGTATATATAAACCGAAGGGTCAAAGTGTATTAAATTTATCAAAACGAATAGGGAATTCTGCGGACTCTAAAAAGTAAATAAAACTAAAGGACAAATTAAGTAAAGTAAGTAAAAGATTACTTAGAATACCGGTGAGTTCCACCCAAACAAACGGAAATGAAACTCATCCTTTCAGTTTAAATACAATGTATTCTCACTTAATCTCGTTAGATCTCTCTCGTAATAGAGTCAAATTTTAGTTTATCATTTTTCACGTAAATTCAGGTAATCACGTAAGGTGTTTTTTTACCTTGGAAACTCTTTATTTTTCTACTAGCGATGCGAATAATAAATTTTATGCGTCACGCATAACACGTCACTGTTTTTATGTTCAAACGATAAACCAACAACTTACATAGTTTTCCGGCATCTTTCTTTTTAATCAACTTTTTCTGCATTCATTCCTACATACACCATGTATACATATTATTTTTAAAGATCGTGGAATTCGTATTTTATGAAAATCTAATGTTGTTTGTGCGCATATATTACATTAGAATATTTTTACAGCAGAATATTTTTGTATATCAAATACATTATTCACACGATTTGTATGATATCAAATGTTCGTCACTGTGCGAACCGCAATGTCCATGTTTTCCCTGTCTACTCTGTTATTTTATTTTTTTATTTCATTTTTATTTATTTTAATTCTACTTATACATGAAACTCGACTAAACAAATAACAGTCGAGTTCAATTGACTCTTAAAGCAAAACTCATATTAATTAATATTAAAACTTAGTATAAGTGCAATACAACAAATGAGAAGAAAAAAAGAGCATGTACACAACTAGCATACCAACACTTACAACCGGTACAAGACCAAATTGCAAATGAACCCCTAAGCCATCGCAAACATGCATAAGCTTGGCAACCGATAATAGTTAACATCAATTAGTTTTCGAAGCATAATGACGATTTATTGTTAAAAGCTAGTTCAGGTACGACATGGGTAAAACACGTGTGTTAAGCAATGTTGCTTTAATGGACTTTAAAGAGTTCGATAATGAGAATAAGAGATAGACGTCATTTAGGTTCTTGCAAACAACTCTGAGTGGGCTAAACAGCTCATAATTGTGTTTACATTGACTAAGCCTAATAAAGGTAAAGTGCCTAGAGAAGAACATTAAAGCTTATTTCACCAAGTAATGAAGGCGAGTCAATAGCACCATTTATTACTTTGATTACAAAGGAAACGCCAAGAACAAATCTAAGTTTCTCAAGAGGCGGTAAGGACAACTGAAGCAACCTATTTTCATAGAGGGAAAGAGAGGCAATCGGGTCCCAACCCAAATTCCTAAGTGCAAACAGCAAAAATTGCTTTTGAATAGGTTCAATTGAATCTACATAGCACCTATATGAAGGAGACCACATAACAGAGGCATACTCAAGTATTGAAAATAAGTTTTCAATACTTCCGGTTGAGAAATCAAGCCTCATATGTGAAAGAGAGAATTTTGGCATAATATTTATTTGAATGAGGTGAATTTGGAACGTTAGAGAAATTCAACGAACCTACTTCAATCAGGCTTGTAATAAAAGGAAAGACACATTGCAAGATTATAAGGATCCTCAGGTAAACTAAAAGGTAGACAATGATTAGCACTAATCTCGGGAAAATTGGCAAAGCAAAGATCAAGTAGTCTACCATTGCAATCAGAGGTACGATTGTATTGAACTAAACTGTGATCAAATAATTCATTAAAGAACACAACAGCCCTATCAGATGTTGGCCTGTTTCAGATGGGCGGCCTGTTTCTTATATATGGAGATATCCGAATTTGGGGGAATATAGGAACAGGTTACATATAACTGTTTATTAGGAAATTTCGCTCGAAAGGCGATAAATTCATCGTCGGGAGTTGTAGGAAATTCAATTGAGTAGGACGGGGCTGCCGCAGATATGGCGATTAAAACACCGCCACCATTGCGATACAGTCGATCATTTCTGAGAACCTGAAACGAATTATGGAAAAGTTGCGACAAATGTAGATCAGGTTTTAACCAAGTTTCAGTGAAGGCCAAACACGAAAACTCCGTGCTCAATGAGTTAAGGAAAGTAGATCGAATTTTCGAGTTTAGGCCACTGACAATTTTATAAATGAGAGATAATGAGCCTGAAAAAACATTTAGTTTTTTAAAGGGGAAAGGGTTACTGCGTTAGTATTACAAGGACGATCCCGAGGGATAAATTCCTTAATTAAGGATCCTACTGGCTACAGTGGTTTATTTAACAACATTGTTTTCAGTCGGAACTAATATCTTAAGAGAAGAGATTGCTCTAGATTGAGAAGGAGCCATTTTGAAAATGCTAAAGCGCGTTGATACAGTATATTACGTTCTTGGCAAAACTGACTTATTGTTAGGCGGGGATCACTGCTTGAACAGAATATAATCCGCTTGCCTGCATATAGATATGAGATATGTCCAGCAAGTTTTAAGAATGTGAACGACATTTCATACAAACTACCAGAAAAAATGAAGAATGTGAGTTTGGATCTGAAAAATCAATACAATTGATTTTTACAAGCATATCGCGAGCTTTGACATATGTCTGAGGTACTTGTTAATGAAATAAATTCACCACATTCCTACTGTGTATCGCACCATGCGGTGACTGAACGAAAGATTGTCATTATAAAGGTCAGAGCCGCGTTCCATGGCTCATCCTTGGGGAAATCCCTGAAAAATTTATTGATGGTTGGACCCACGGTACAAAATCCAGTCTTTTACATTCTCTTAAAGTGGGGGAAACACAAATATGTCGTTACTACAGACAGACAGAGAAAATGTATCGCCAATTTCAAGTCGATGCGAGGGACGTAGATTTCTAACGCATCGTATGAAGACCACAATCATATGGTCCAATCAAACATTAAAGATTGAACACGATCAGACATGGGACATCAAGCGCACCATCCCGGACAATTTGCTGCTTAAAACAACTTGCATAGGATGTACAATTCACACCATTGCAATTCACACACAATTGCATCTGAACACGAAAACGCTAAATTCTGATCCAATTATCAGTACCAAGCGCACAATTGCCTCAAATGTCGGAAAAGTGTTTGATCCGTTAGGATGGATCCAACCAGTTATTGTGGTTACTAAAGATTAGGATGAAAAAGTATCGAGCGACATAGTTTCGAAATAGCTAGCCTATATCAAAGATCGGTCGACACTAAGTACTACAAAGATATTGTAGGAAACACTTCAATATTATGACTTCTGTCATGCTTCGTCGACAGCAGCAGTCTACACACGCATTGTAGATTGCGGCAATAGTGTGGCTGAAGAACAAGTTAAGCAGTCATGCAAGTTCATCAACAATACGCCAAAGTATTACTGGACGTATTCAACAATCGTCTTATCTTGGTTCACGGATCATCACGACATAAGTCGTCCACCGCGTAAGCGGGATAGTCACAACTACCACTTCCAGTGACTAGAGATTCGTTAAGCCGAAACCCAGCAGACATAGTTTTGAGGGGCATACCTGTACGACAACTCATAAAGTCGTGGTGAGAGTACTATTATTGAGCTATTCAATGCATACAGTTGCTAATCATGGAACGCTCAAAAATGCATTTTCGACGTTCATTACTTTTGTTGTTTGATTTAAAGAAATCTGCTGGCAAAGCCCATTAAACAGTTTTAGAAGCATATGGTAATGTTGCTCCATGATATTCTAATTGTTGGTTTTGATTTAAATGTTTGGGTTCTGATGTCAATGTGAAGGAAAGGCAATGAGTTGCAAGACGACGAAACGAACGAAAGACGAGCTCAAACTCTCAAAGAACTTTCGAACAACTTAGCAGTTGACGAATGAACTATTTCTACACGTTCATATGCAATGGGAAAGATCCAAAAAAAAGAAAATGGCCACCATTCGAATTGACTGAAAACACCATAATGTTTTGTTGTAAATATGGTGGGATCAGCAAGATGTAGTGCTTCACGAAGCTGCTAAAGCCGATTACTTCACATGTCTATTGACGTCAATTCAACAAATTGGGTGATATATTGTCGCATAAAAGATTGGCAATACCTTTTAAAATGTCTACCATATGAATTGACTAAAAATGCCATTTTTTGGCCACTTGTTGCAATTGTCGTTAAGGATACATTGTTGCAGCTTGAATGAGAAGTTCTGCCACACCTAGCGCACTCACTAGACATGGCCCCTTTTGATTACCATTTTTTCAGATCGATGCAGCCTCACTCGCCTGGCACACGGCTCTGCAAAGATGAAGAAGTGCGAAAATGGGTCAATGATTGGATCGCTGCCAAGCCAATGTCATTGTTTCGACATGGTATCGCCATGCTGCCAGAAAGATAGGCGTAGTTGTTGAAAATGATGATAAGCATTTCTATTAGTATATATTGTGTACCAATTTAACTCAATAAATGCAAGACACGAAGGACAAAGAGAAGGTTATCGGCAACAATGTTAGCAAAAGTGCCTACTACTATTACAATCTAAAAGTATTATTATTATAAAAATCTTATAACAATTGTTATAATGTAATTATTAAACTAAATAAATGAAAACGAACACTAAATTTTCATTTATGACGAAAAACAAAAAAATAAAGTAACCATTTATAACGCACAAATCTACACACGTAATGACACATTATTCGAACTGATCGTCATTATCTGTTTCTTCTCTTCCATGTTTTCTCCACTATATCGGTCAATTTGAACTCTACTTTCAAAATTGTTCCGTTCTCAATCTTTCGTTTTCGTACTCTCGTAAGCTTTTTCCCTTGTCACTTTATTCCACGAAGCGTTTGTTGCCTTTTGTGTATTGCTTTTACTAACTGCAAGTAACTGAAAGTAAAATGAAATAATAATTAATTACAGGAAAATCCTGGTATGCAAGCCTTATCTTTTAATCTTATCCCATATAAGGTTCCTCATGAGAAGTACGCCTCTATATGGCCACAATTTGTACTGCTTTGTGAAAAACACAGTTAGTAATAAGCTCTACGTTATGAAAATCAATAAGTCAAATCACCGCAACTCATGTTTTTGGTGTCTTCTACATAATGAAACATGGACATTACGTCTTGGCATGGAAAGAAAATATAATTTTTGGTGTTTTATAACGAAAATAAAAAATATTACGCGATGCGGAAGTATTCAATAGTCGGCCTCGCCTCACTATACCCGCTTTTGCCTGTTTAATTATTAAAAAGTGTTTGCGTAAAGAACGTTCTGCAAATTGATTTTTTTTTTTTAATTTGTAGTCACTTTTGAATTATGTTGGGAAAGACAAGAAAGTTTTATCACATTTTTTTAAAGTTCTTAAAAATCAGTTCAGTTTGAAAATAACCCCCGCGTTCACGCTGAAATACTATGCGTTTTATTATTGTTCAAGATGTGGCCAACTTTTAGTTCAATTTTCAAACTAGCCAGAAAGAACTAAATGTACAGATGTTCCAACATTTGGTTGAAAATAGACATTACGGGTATGTCGGTAAATTTTCATGTACTAATAACGGTAGTGACGTTGTTAATTACAGCCACTTGTATGCTTGCTCTTTCATTCTGCCTATTCGTATGGGCAAAAAATCTCTTAATAGCTGCGTCATATGACGTCGCATTCTCTCGAAGCAGAAAGCAAATCAGAACCATATACAATTCTGTGATTTTGAGTGAATACGCGCTATGGTGTACCTATACTTTTAAATATTTTTGCAAATTTGTAGGCGGCGCGGGAAAGTGTTTACCACAGATATTGCACAATTGGGCAGACGGACAGATGGCAGACGAACGGACTGACATGCTTAAGCGAATTCAAAATTTGAAACTGGCCAAAGGTCTATATACTTTATGGGGTTTTTGGAGCTTACTTCAGTGCGCTGCAGTGGTATTGAAAAAAACATTAAATTTTTATACACTATTAATATTAATACTAATATTGGGTAGACGTGGTCAATTTGTCCCCTTTTTTACGGATACTGCAGCATCGCCCATGGAATATACGTTGAAATCTTTGTACATTTATCTGCCGCAGTTTATATATGAGTAATGAACAAAAAACCGATTTTTAATTCCTTTTGAAAAACAGAGTTTCTCAATCTGCGTTGTACTGTAGGCATGTCTTTCGATTTGGTCCATTTTCAATGCCAACACCCGATTGAAGGAGATGTGTGTGCGATTCCAAAGTAAAAAAAGAAAACAATTTAATATCGTCAGCGTACACTAGTACATAGCTGGACATGGTCATCAAAGGGAGATCGATGATGCAAAGGATAAACAGAAAAGATCTTAGGAGGATTAGAGGGAATGGAGTTCAACAGGACCCTAAAAGATCTGTTATGGAGGTAAAAGCTTATCAATGTCAATAAGTATAAAAGGAAGGCGAAGGCCGGGAGTTTAAAGATTAATAATTTATGGTTATCCAAGTCAACCGCTTCGGGGCCATTAAAAGACATGCAAAAGAGATATGTAACAAAAGCAAAAACAGATTCAATTAAAAAAAAAAAAGATTGTTCTTCTTCTTCTTATGATGTATTTCGTTGAGAACATTTTAAATTTGTCGGAGCATTTAGTGAACAAAAGATTAAAGGAAAACATATAACACATGGTACATACACACATGTTTGCTTTCTTTCGTACACACACATACACGTACAACATAGCGCAAATTCAATTAAAAGAAAAAATTGTGTATGCTGCTGCACTTCAAACGTTTGAGAAAATATGACGTCATATCAACAAAATATTAACAGAGCCTTCGACCATACAAATAATGCGAATGAAGGTCATAAACAAAGTGTACACTACCACTCAAAACTCGTCGTTACATGAGGGAAACATCCGCGGCCGACTAAGACTCAGAGAATATGATCCCATGAAACTAGTTAAATATGGAATTTCAAATAGAATGGTATGTAAATCTAAGGCGGGTAACCTCAAACAATATTCAGGAAAAGGCAGTAATTTGCAGAATAATTTAACTCAAATATTGGCACTATATTTTAATAAGTGGCATAGTATTTAAACTTGCAACTTTTCAACCCAACAGAAGTATCCTACAAGTTTTTAATTATTCGGAATTTTATCCGGTACCAAAGACACTTTTGTTGCAAAGTTTAGCGGTAGATAATGTGTTAAAACCGGATTTTGAATATGTCACTCCTCGTGGAACGTGGAAGTTATTTTCACACTGTCTTTCAAGAATCTTTCAAGCACATTTTAGGTCTATATTTCGTGGGGACAGGAGCCTGAAGTGCCTACATATTATGTTTGCGCCCTTGTAAGTAAAACCTTGCTCAACATGTCTGGTTACCATTTGAAGGAGTCTTCGTAAAAGCTTATAATGTAATTGAATCCTTATCATGCGGCGTTTATGAAGGAATAAAGCTCATTTTCAAATCTGATCTGCGCTTATTAACTGAAAGCATATATGTTAAGTTTCAGCTATTTGCGTCGATTTGTTACTTGGTGCGCATTCTACAGGTAATAGACAGATACAATTAGAAGGCGTGCATTTTGGACGATAAACGACTCACAATGCTGTGAGAACATACACGCATTAATAACACTTCGTAAAGCATTTTTTAAAACGAAGAACAACACTAGAGAACATTACAATAGTTTAAGTGAAACTAAAAATTCTATGTCTAGAAAGTAAACAAAAAACGACAAATTGTATAAAACAACAACTCAATAAATTTTCTTTTAATAAAGGTTAAGGTATTTAAGCCGAAATAAAGAATTTGTATTAAAATAAGCGCACAAGGCATTTGCAAGAATTCAAGCCAATAAAAATTTGTATTTGGGAAATTAAGAGATGGTTGAATGAACTAACAGTTTTACAGAAACTCCGCAACGTTCAATTTTATTATTAAGAAAGATTTTATAATGACTTCTAATACTAACACTAGGAAGGAATTTATATCACTATTTATTTATGAATTTTTGTGCATATATTCAATAGACGGATCTGCAAATTTTCTCCATCTCATTCTGTCAAAAAATGTGCAAGAAATTATTCTTTTCCTTTTTTTAACCAAGCCATATTATTGGTTTTTGTGAAACAAGATTGTGTAGTCATGTACGCTCTTGGTTATCCACAAAATTTAAGTTTTTTTCTAGAAAATAAATATTAGTTTGCGGGAAATCTCCTTTGAGTGTGCATAGGTTTCAAATGTTTATGCAAAAGCCATTATGACCACTTTATGTTGTATTAACTGACGATGAGAGAAGAGCTATCGCACAAACTAAATGTAGTATCCAGGTTTCAAAATGTTGCTGATGATAGCGTTGGGTTATGTGATATGTTATGCAAATTTCCTCATAAATTATGGCAAAATTTGTTAATCTCCTTGAAAGCATACTATGCTGCGGAATTTATGTTTTAATAGTTTGCACATGTTATAATCTTTTTAGATAAAACGCCAAAACTAAAGAATACGATCTTTTATATAAATATTATATTTAAGTTTTTCGCGTAACAAAAGATGTTTTTACAGCTTACCTTACACTTTCCGCAAGGAAACCCCTATTAACGTTGAGAGTATGGCAGATAGGAGTATTGTATTTGACAGCGACTAAATCTTCTATATCCTTCACTGTTATCCTGGAAAAGACAAAAAACGGGAAACAAAGAAACTTCCATACCTTGTAATATTGGGTGGAGGTGGCTGATTAAAAAAATTTTTTGAAGTAAAAGTCGTAATTTATATCATGTGTCCATTGTAGTTTATGGGCAAAAAACCTAGAAACCCGGAACATATTCATTCTCAATATCAATCTGTGCGGAACGACTTGCAATGTCTCTCCCAAATTTGAAGCAGATGCCTCCACTAAGAGTACGTTGACCGCAGCAATTAACAGACATACGGACGAAAATAAATAATATAGGAAGTTGAAATTCGACACAAACCTTTATTGTTCAATTAAAAATATAAGATTGAAAAATGAACGTGACCATACACGCCTACAATGTAGAAGAAAACAAACATCGGAAAATACAGAAATTTTTTTCAAACTCTCATCTCGTCGTCGAAACCGCGAATATATTTCCAAAAAACCGCTATCCGCATGTTCGCCAGAATCACTGGCATGTTTGGTACGAAAATTATCCTAATCAATTTCCTAATGCGTCCACGATTAACGATCAAATTTTAATTCCAGCTTATTCCAATTCGTCATGTGAGCAAACTAAAAGTCAAAATAAAGGCGAACCAATTTTATTATTTGTTTATTTTGAACAGCAAGTTGACCTTTTCGATTGGTTAATATATCGATCTAATTAATTCCCACAAACTGCAACAACCAAGTTGAAGTTCCCAATGCAATCAAACTAAATGAAATTGCGTCTGTTTGACGAAACATGTAAATTACATGAACCAGCTAAGAACAAAACGTCCAAGTTTTCATTTCTCCAGCTTTTGATACTATATATATATAATATATATATATATATATAATATATATGATATATATAATATTTTCATACATTGATTATCTCACAGAATTGAACAAATGACTATAATTGACACGCGATTTAAACTAGTAGACATTTTAAATTCTTGGGAATCTCACATGTGCAGAGGGAAAATCCAATGTCGGATGGTTTTGGATATCTCCATAAAGTAGGAAGAGGATGAATAGAAAGTTATGAAAGTTCTCCCAACAAAATATTTTTTAAGCAGCCTGTAAATAACTGAATTGGCTAAGTTTTAGCACAATTTTATGTGGCTATATTTTCGGTTATATACATTTATGTCTATAACAAATATTAATACGCATGCTGGATGCTAACATATACATACAAATCTCAAATGCGGTAGAGTTTTTAATAACGGCGAAAGCCTTAGATGCTAGTGCTTTAAGACGAAACGAAAAAATCCAGTAGAAAAGTACAGCAGAGCGTTTCCTGCTTAGGTAGTGCTTTATACTGCCAGGCGGAAATAAGATATGAAAAGTCATTTAAAGATTAATTTATCAAAAATGAAATTATGGTAGTTAAATTAGTAAGCCATAATTAATTAATGTAACAAAATCTAATTCCCACTCGTGGGTTATAATGCAAGGTGTCTTTTTTGGAAACTACTGGTTATATCTACTACGTGTTGTCTTTACTCTTCCTACATATGTATACCTTTCTATATATGTTATATACATAAATTTTTTAGCACATAAATTTTTGTTTATATATGTCAGACAAATATAGTTGCATATACCTTAGATATGAATATATATAGAATTTTTCGTGATAAATGACGAGAATTGACAGTATGAGCACGATCGACCACTGCTTTTCTCTTTTCATTATTAATACTTCGAGCGAATACATTTTTATATAAAGAACATAACGTTTATATCGACTTTCACCTTAAGGTTGGTTGATCAACTTTTGAATTGCAATCATTTTCTTGTTGTACAAATAATTTTTCCTGCCGTTGATGATCACGAACAATGAATTATCTCATATCCTTGGAGCGAGATAAAGTCGTGAGATTCGTTGCGACTCACAATTTGATAAGAAAATTTTGGTCTCCGTTATATTTTGCGCACTTTATATCAATCTCGTTTAATGCGCTAGTTTTTTCTTAATGACTCTTTATTGTGAGTGCGAAACTCGCTAAAATCGTTTAATTGTCTTTTTTTAGAGACATTGATATGACTCTAACGAATGAAAACATATCATCTCGGCATTGATCCTTTCTGAGGTGATTTATTTTTAATGTGTTGTCTCAGTGTAAATGTGAGCAGTGCTCCAAAAGTACTGTCTCGAGAATAGGACAAGGTGGAGTATTGATAAAAAAAAAAAAAAAAAAAAAAAAACTGTCTGCCTTAAGGGTTCAATATGTTTGATTTTAAGAAAGTGCCAAATTTCATGTTTTGTGCAATTCGAGTTAAAAATACTAATTTAAACGGTTCAAAGTGGCTATTCCGAAATGCAAAATTAGCAACGGCAAGGAATGCCAAAAACGTTGGAAGATGCGGAATTGAAGGCGTTCGCCAAACGCTAGAAAAACGGTCAAAATCTGTAGTAGTGACTCAACAAGCAAATTCGTCAAGGCTCACAACCATGGAAATCGTCAAATGGTTCAATTGAGGAACATGTTGCGCGTACCAAAAACTGCTTTAAAGAAAAAAAGGGAAAGGATTATTTTCTTCGAATGAAAAGCGGATGTCTCACGACATCACGATACGGTAAAGAGTAAGAAATCGTGCATATGTGTCAGTTGTATTCTTGATGAGATTTCGTGAGCGGACTATGTGTAGCTAAAACATAATCAAACCACGAAGGAAATTCGATACTAACCTCGGTTATAACCAATGCCCTTGAGCCGAACATTTAAAGGGGAATCGCCAGAACACAATAAAAGGAACCACAATTTGATTTTGCAACACGATAGTAATTGATCAAATTTTTTCCGGTCAGGAAAACTCAAACGGAAAATCCCAATCCGGCGAATTTTCCAGTCATTGCTTTTTTCGGTAAGAAATGCATTCTAGGATTGCTTCTGAAAGCCGGTCGTTCTTTCAACAAGAATATCGAAAACTGCCAGAAAGATGAAAATAAAACTAACGACGCATAATAGTTTAAGTAATGCTTTTACAACCAAGCACCAATTTTCACAATATATATTTTAAACCTGCATTTCTTTTCATACCACAATGTAAAACTTTTATAGTTGTACCTTTAATCAATATTAAGAGTTTTTATGAAATTTTGAAGAGTTTTTTACTTGTTAATAAACATTTTGCGTAAGTTGAACATATTCCCCATTATAATAACATTGAAAAAGCACATGCTCAACGCTTTTTATCATTTTCATGAAGTTATATGTGCACTAATTAAAACAAATAAGAGTGTTATATTCGGCGGGGGCCGAATCTCGCATACCCACCACTATGGCTTTCGCATTCTACTCTCCAAGTTCTTTTGATACCCCTTTTGATATCGTTGGCATTATTAAGAAAAAATTAATCCGCCTGGACGCGGTGTCTACCGTATTTACTTTAAAATGCCCGAAAATGTGAAAAAATAAAATGTAATTTATTCCATTTTTACACGTAAAGAGTATAGTGTTTCATAAAGCAAATGTGGAAAGCATCAGCCTTCTTGCGTTCAGTTTATGCTCCACCGCAGACTTCTGCTTTAATCCATTTGGCCCGTTTTCAATATCAACCTGCGTGCAAGAGTTTCCAATATTTCTACCAAACTTGAAGCCGACATCTTCATCTTTGCGACCTGGACAATACCAACAACAGGCACCACAGAAACACACAGAGGGACAGACTTAGCTTAATCAATTCAAAGTTTCACGTGGATCAGGAATATATATACCTTATATGGTCTCTAAAGGTTCGTTTTGAATGTTACACCCATTATCGAAAAAAAAAAAAATGGGTATAGCCCCATCCTTCAGTGGTAAGTATAAAAAGAGAAGCTAGTGAAGATAAAAAATTTGCATCAAAATTGTATATTATCTACACACTTACATATAAAACGCACTCATATACATTTTATAACTTTATCAATTCAACCAGTTCCGTGCTGAATACTACAACTGCTGACCGTGCCTTACTTGTACTCTGTATACTGATTAAATTATGAATGAAAACATATCAGTGCACATATATACAATGTCACATATAAGAAAAAAATCACAGCTAAAGTGACTAAGTGCATCCGTGATTGGTCCAAGTTGAGAGTGTAATTAAAAACTTATCGGATTTATCAATATTTTTACGTTGCCGCTAAAATATGATGATTGGTATGGGACCACTAATAATCTTCTAGTAAAAGCTCAAAATATATTCGTTGTTCAGAATAATTATTTTTGATTTCAATATATGTATGATTTTCAGCGGTTCTGCAACTTATTTATTCCATCGCTGCTGAAACGCTTCTAAACACAATCTTGTTTGTCTTCATAAGAAATGGTGATCTCCCTATTTTCAGCAAGTTTTAAAAATAACTGATATATAACTTCCGACAATTCTAACCAATTCGAGTATTTGGTCTCAGGGCATTACTTCGGGGTTTTCGTAATTCAACCAACCAAAATTTCACGTATTCGTACAAAACTAAGCCATAGCCATCAGTTTAATACTACATTACCAGAGCGAGTCAATGTGAGTCATTTACGATTTTTTTGCTTTATAGTTGGAAAAATTAAAAAATTCTTTTCAAAAGCATGCATTGGTTTTTAACAAGATTCTGAATTGTACAGAAATAGTAATTCCTTCCTCGTCGGATCCGTTAGTTCCAAAAATTCATATTTTGACGGATGTGACTCAGATTGATTCATAAAATAATAACGTATACGAAAAATTAATTGAGAACAGTCATGTTAGTTATAACCCAGAGACATGACAATGGATGGGCAATTATTCTTAATTAAAAGCCGGTGCCCACTTACTCAATACATATCGCACGAACCAGGAGTAATCACGTATCTGAAAGTTAATAGGCACAAAAGCTGTTAAATATACTCTCAACTGTAAATGGAAAACAAAATAAAATCCAAAGAAAATACAAGCAGCTAAACCAACACGGAAAATTTTAAAATCAATTTTAAAGCTTGAAAAGAAAAAGATTAATTCGGATACATTTAAATCTGATCGCATATAACTATTAAAATTCTTTAGTTTAGCTTAGCTCACATTTGCGCCACACCCAAAAAAAAAGTAATTAAAAATAAAAACAAACAAAAAAAGGTCGAGCAAAAGAGTTTGAATTTGTGAAAGGTATTGTTTAACCTTAATAGGTAATCACCTTATGTTGATTCATATATAAATATAAGGCAGAGTACTTCAACTTATCATTTTATATCTTTCGATGGAAGAGGATCGAACTTCGCGGAAAAAGTTTGTTACGAGACGGAAAAAACCTTCGTGGGGTCTTTCCAATCCCATTACATTATCTAAAAATGTGTAAGTAGATATTTATATATTTACACTGTTGCACGTAGATTTCTGGAAATGTTTCGAGTTTCAAAAGCGGTTTTTAAATGCGTATTAGAACCAATTGGATGTAGTGATGCCTTAAAGACGTCATATATACCGCTAAAGCGACTTAAGCATAGCTTAACAGAACACCATCAACAGTCTTGCCTTAATACACAACATTACAAAGCATTGAACTCCTGCAATCTCATTTAAAACAATGAAGTGATTATCTGTGAGCGGACTTTAAATTCATTAATAAAAAGAATTCTCATCATTGCACATGTACTGCACTGTAGTTAAATTTAGTTAGTTAAATTTCTTTTTAATCACAATCATCAGTAGATTCAAAATTTCTAGAAATCAATTGAAAAATAACACAATTGTTAATTTAAAAAATGCACTAAGAACCAATTTATTTCGTACCATTAAAAGAGATATGTTTGTTCAAGCGGGCGTCGATTCTTATATCAAACCTGTCCATTTCCTTTTCAGCAAATTTGCGAATCTCCTTAATGCCTCGTGATTTGGCTAACTATATACTCGCGGATCACTACTTCAACAATAAATGGTTTGTTTGTTTATTTACCAGAGACAAGAATCGGCCGATATTTCTTTGATGTTGACGGCCACAATTAAATATGTACAAAAGCTTGAGAGGTGGATTGTAAAGTTAACTGGCATTTCTTGAGAAGTAAATGCAATATGGATTAACGTTTATAATGATATTGGATAGGTTGAGGAGGTTATTCCAGCAAAGAAGGTGGATGGCTAGATTATCAGCTTTGAAATCAAGGAAAAACGTACAAACTTATTGCCATACCACTAAGTAGGCTACAAAACTTTGTCACGAGTGCTCTAATTCCCACGAGAGTGTTGAAAGGTGCGGGCCAGTTAAAGAAACGTCTGCTTCCAAAAATCGCATCACAATTTTAGCAAAGCGAGAGCCTTTCAAGTCGCGTAGAGCAATTCTCAATGCAATGTGGAATGTTGTATCACCCCGAACTGCTCGTCGACGTTTAATAAGTACCTGTCCACCAGAAAGAATAGCTCAGAAAGTTCACCTGCTCAAAAAAGTTATTTTGGACAAGAAGAACGACTTTGTTTTAGCCTATAAAATTTGATACAAACCAGAAGGCGAAGAAAAGTAGAGAAATATACTTTGGAACGACGAAACAAAAATAACTTTGTTTGGAAATGATGGAGCATAAAATGTACACCGGACAAAAGGGAAAGAACTTCACATTAGATTTACTACAAAAACAGTGAAGCATATCACAAGGAATCTTACGATATGGAGCGGTGTTTCTTGGAAGAGCGTCGCTCCACCAAATCTCAGGAAACGCTATGAATTTCTATATAAAAATTGGTTGAAAACTGTAATGTTGCGCCATACTAAAGAAAATAAGCGACTGCTACGGAAATTTCAGCAGCATAACGATCTGAAACATTCATACAATGTGGTGAAAATGTGAAAATGGAATAAAGCTTCATATTTGCTGTAGCAATAAAAGAGATTTGTGCAAAAATATTCATAAAGCATGGTACGTTATCCCAATAGATATCTGCGTTATTTAATTTCATCTATGCCTATAAAAATAGAAGCTGTCCTTAAAAGCGATATTGGTTGAAGCGGCTATAGATTGTTTGAATTAATTTCTATAAAAATGATCACTTTTCAGTACAATATTTTGCGATATTTTTAAGTGTTTTTATATACACCTACTTTACTGTCCACCTGGAAACATGTGATTTTTCTGTACTCATATGTATATTGTAACGTAAGCCTCTCCTTCGTGATTCTTACGTTTTTTATTCATTCAACTCCTTTTGAAATTAAATCCCTACTAATGAATTGTGATTTTTAGGATAGTGTAATTTCTACTTGCAATTCTTATGAGATCTATTTTTAACGAATTTACAGTAACTTACATTTACAATTCAAATCGCTTGACCCGACTCTCTCAACTGAGTTTCGATCCACTCTTCGACTGCATGACGTTGGTAACACGCCATGAATATGCACTTGGTTTCCCCTTTCTTTACAAATTTCGTTTCTTAGAAAATCGAAAAAAAAAAAACTCAAATCATTAAATATGGCATCTTCGCACCGACAATATGTAAAATTTGTTTTGAGTAAACCTTGTTTAAAACAAAATTTTTTTTGCTTTTGAAAGTCTTCTATTTTGTTCTTTGAGTCAACTTAAGTGATTGGCGGCAATCTAGTGTTGAATGCCATGAAAACTACACTTTACACTTTATTAGAACTTGACTTAATACTGTCCATTTATTTTCCAGTCGTCGTTTGTATGCCACAAACGCTCTTTTATGCGACAACAGGCGGTCGCGAAATTTCAGACAAAAAGCTGAAATCGGTTTACATATTAAAGCTCAATAAGCACAAGCGAAGAAAAATTGATGCAGTATGTCGATAAAACGTAGAAGACAATGCAAAACATTCGGAATACATTGCTTGCGATTGTTGAACCGATGTATAGTCCATATATATGAATGTGCATATGGTGAACCAAAGTTTGCGGGCAGCAAATTGAAATTAAAACATAACGTAACTTGTTGGAGTATCACAAGGCAAATGGACGTGTACGCGTAAAATCATACAACATTTTTATTAAGAAAACGATGTAGACTGCAAACATTTTAAGATGTGGACCGAAAAAATGCTCGAAAGTTGTTAATCATCTAAACTTGCATCAGCACTCGTAGATAGCCACACATTGGTTTTGTTGCAAAAAAGAGTTCTTTTTCGTAGCCGTGAATATATATATATAAGCACATGCCAACTTCATGATTTAGACATGTGCATTTATCATAAACCACTGACGTAGCGTATTTACAAATACACATACAATTGCGGTGGCATTGAGATTTCTGAAACGATTTTTTAACTGAGCCTTGGAAAGGGAAAGTCTACGATAAGACGTACCGTTAAGAAGTAAGCGTGTCCCTTCTTCATAGCACTCAATAAAACAAAATGAAGCTGAAATAGTACATCAATAACTTGCTGTGTTACTAATAAGACGATAACATTGCATACAGCACAGAGCATGCGAGGAAATTCAACTAAGAGCGAGATACGTTGTTTTCTCTTATCATTTCGGATAAACAAAATAAACTGGAAATAAAGAATAGTAATTTTCTTCTCTCCAAATGAATCACCCCTATGCAGACTTTGTATTGGCGGTTTAATTTTGTTATAGTCACCACTAATAGTTAAGTATATATTCATTTTGTTAAAACGTTTGCAAATCCCAGAAAGAAGCGTCCGAAATCATGCAATTTGCTAAGCAAGAAATTTTGAGTCGATTGAAACAAGTCCACTTGTCAACCTGTCCATTTGGCCACATGCCCGCCTGTAAACATATCCGTCTGTCCGTCTGCATAATGTCCGCAAAAAGGAAGTCTTCTGCTTCAAATTTGAAAGAAACATTGGCAGTTCTTGTACACACGTATATATTGAAAGTGGGGCAAATTTGTCTAAGCACATGCCTACAGCACCAGCCCAATAGAATATATCTCTATTATCAAATCTTTGTTCATTATTCACAAACTACAACAGATAAAACGTAAAATTAAAAAGTCCTGTAAAGAATATATATTTTTGATCAGTATTAAAAACTGAGTCCACCAAGGCATGTCTCTTTTCCGACTCTCCGTCTCTGTGGCATTGTGTAGTAAACATTTTCTCGGTCGCAGAATCTAGAATATCGGCTTCAAATGTGGCAGAAACATAGGAAATTCTTGTAGGCAGTTTGATACTGAGAAGGGGCAAAATTGGCCAAACGACACGCGCACAGTGCAGTTTAAACTGAGAACAACTTCGTTTTCAAACACCAAAAAATTGAGTTTCTTGCTTATTACTTGTATTCTTCGGGAGAAATGACGGTAAAAATTTCTGCGTTCATTGCACGCCCCTACAGCAAAAATAGGCCATATCCGGTCAATATTATAGAGTATCAAACGTATCAAACAAAATACGCTTTTGTGTTTTTGTTTTTAAAGAAAGGGTTATAAAAGGTGTAGCAACGGCCGGATACAATTTCTTTTTTGTTTTTTTATATAGAAATCTTTCCTTCTCCCTTTTTAATTTTTTTTATTATTATTTTTTTATAAATATTTTTATGTAATTATTTTTTACTATTATTTTTGAAGGCTATTTGGTGCGCTCGAATCCGTACTATTCAGGAAGTCACCATTAAGAAACAGCGTTTTCATCAGCGTCTCATCAATGGCTGTGAAATTACTCAACAAATAGTGCCACTCCGTCCCATACTTGTCGAAAATCCATTGAACATCACTGACCCTTTTTTCCTTTTTGTTCTCGTCTTATCAAAACCTTTTCAAACGAAGACGCATCTTAATGATATGTTGTGTAAGTGACCTTTTGACTTACATGGAAGTAGGAAAATTTACGTTTTGAATTTATCAACAGGAAGTCTATGGTCAGTTTTTGAAGCTCGTTTTTCTTCCGCTTGAGTAGTGGTTTCTACACCTCTTTGGTTGAAACAATGATATCATCTCTAGTTAATGAGTACTCGTTGCCGTATTCAAAAGTCAGCTTGGGTGTAATTTCGGCAAGATTACCGCCGATTTTAACGATTTAACGCCGACAGAAGCATCCATTTTGGACTGAAGTTTATCAAAACAAAGGAACAGTTCTTTCGCTGGGGGTGCTGCACAAGTTAAAGAAAAAATGTTCAACAAATAATAATGTAATAAGTCCGACTCCGAAAGACCAAACAAGTAAAATTTTTACGATGTACATGCCGTGCTTTCGGCGTAATCTTAACCGACTATCTTAAAGTGAATTGGAATGATAATAGACGCATACTATTCAATGTTATCGAGTCGATTATATAACAAAATCAAAAAACGGACGCACTTCATCATCAGCTTCTTTATCAAACATGTAGCGGGAAAAAACTTGAAAATTTGAGTGGAACATGATTTGCCTCAGTAACCACCTCATTATCTACATTGCGCCCAACGACGATTAATTATTTGTAAACGTTAAAACGTCTGATAGTCGTTTTGCGCTCAAAGCAGATTTGTTGTGGAAAATGGACGATTCCATTCATTCAAAAGGAGATAAAAAATAAAATTTAATTCTTACGGAGAAAAGTTGTCTTTCCCCCACTAGCGTTTTTGGTGCGGAACACTTAGCGTAATGTAAGCGCTAAAAAAAGTTTTTAGTAATGTCTTCAGTTTTTGCGTGATATTAATGTGATATAAAAGTAATTAGTAGCAAATTAGCGCTACCAGTGGACCTTTGAATGTAATATCACTTAGAAAGTATATAAATGAGTAAAAATTGCAGTAAAGAACTTGAGCAAACTCTTAAAGACAGGGTCTCTTTAACAAACAGTTATTGATTTGATTAAAAAACATCACAATAAATATCTATTTTATTATATAGCAAAGCCCAAGAGAAAAGAAATGGAAATAAAAGATTTTCGACGTTTATGTGAACAGCAAGTAAAAATTGCACACCAGCAACAACAATAGAATGAACAGTACATTTACTTCAAGAACGTTCCTTGGCATATTTATAACAAGGCCGACATAACGACTGCAATAACTACCATTAATGGGTAGCACATGCGTAAGTGAATATAAAGTTTAGAAATCAACCATTTAGCCTTGTTCACATAATTTTCAACCTTATTGCTGCATACCTTTCTGGGGCATTAGGTTGCTGTACATTTGTTAGGCCTTAAGTAGTTTGCATTGTATCCAGTGTGAAAGAAGTTATCCAACAAGTGCTCAGTTATACTAACGGTAATGTCGCCAAATGTTTACGTTTTCGATTTCATTAACTTTTTTCAAAAGCAATGGAAATTCTTTAATTAATTTTCGAAAAAAAACAATAAAAACAAAAAGGACTCTTTGGGTAAATCTTTCAAGTATCATATCCACTACCACCTACTTAATATAACAGTATTCCGTAATAATGTTATACTATCTACGCCGGATCATTCTCAAACCCACATCGTTGGTATTCATTGCGAATTCAATATAAAAATGAAAAACCTTCTCCTTCAGTAAAATTGAACTGAATTAAAATTCAAACTGCAATATTTATTCATCCAAACACCGCTTGAAAAGTATAGCATTTACATTGGTGCAAAATATTCGTCCCGTAGCTGTTGTTTGTTTCTAAATGCAAGCTTGGGAGTAATTGTTCCCTTTAAGTCATGTGGCATTTATTCCGTTTTGTACGTTTTGTGTTTCAATTATTCCAGTGTATTGCCTTTGTCTTCAGCGCATTTGTTAAAATGCCAAGCGTTTTATGGCTTATAAATAAATATGGAAGTTGGTAACGAAGCCATAATCTAAATAAGATGGTGAAAATAGTTGGGTGATTTTGTGTTTTAACTCTTGATGTCAGTGACAATGATTCCATAAATATCCATTTCACCTGGTGTAGAGTGTTTTGAAGGATATTATGGTGATTCGGTTGTTGATTGAGGGTTGCTGGGGTGTTTAAAAGATGGTTACCGTTTCCGCCTTTTTTAAGAATGCACCGTTTATGCTGTTCGTCCGGATGGTCAATGGCACGTATCTGCCAACATTCGCAGCGGCTTAGAATCGTACGATAGCCTTGGACATTTCGATGCGCCATTTCCTCAATACATAGCTCTTTTTATTCTTTTCCTGTTCACCATTACCATCCGGGGAGGATACCGTCGAAGACATTCGAAGCCGTTGCCTTTTTAAACCAAGCTAGTTCTTCTTTGTACCTTGGCAGATAGGAACGAACTTTAAAATTTGTGGCTGGTACATGCCACATAGCGTCTCGATTTATTAACTGGTAAGGAATTGTCGCTTAACACTTTTCGGCTGCTCCTTATGCGGTTATTTCAAATCGTTAGTCTACGCCAATAACCCAGATTTCATTATTTCATTAAAGCATTCAACAAACTTTTGATGAAATTAGAACCGATTTAACGAAGAAAATGCTACAAAGTTGTCTTCATAGGCTTTACTTCTGCAAGAGAGGTCGTGGCGGCCGTTTGGATGGTGTTGCGTTTAAAATTTCAATTGGAATTAATGCACTTTAAGGTGGACCAAATTTTTTTCTCAATATTTTCGTACTTGTGTGTGTATGTATACGTATATGTATATATGTTAGGAGGTTACAAAAATGTTGGCCATTTTTTCACTTGAAAAAGGGGTTCATTGAGACAAATCGGTACAGTATACATTAACAAAAATTTTTCCATTTTTTTCAACAACATTTTGCCATATTTATGGGAACATGACGATATCGTGTCAAAAAAAACTTATATTGTTTTGGCAGCGTTCCACCCACCGCCACATTTTCGCACTTTTTCAACTTTGCCAAGCCGCATCAATGTGATCAAGTGGTAATTAGAAGGCGCCATGTGTGCTGAGTGTGCTGGAGATGTCGCAATTTCCCATTCTGGCTACAACAGTGTATCCCTGGCCAACTCTTCCAACTAGCGACCAAAACGGCATTTTTAGTCAATTTGCGAAATACCCATTTTTCCTTCTTTTGGATCTTTCCCATCGTATGTAAACGTCAAGAAATAGTTGCTTCATCAACTGATACTGTTCGAATGTTCTTTCAAAGTTTGAGGCTGGGCTGTCGTGCAATAACTCCTCCAATTCATTGTTTTCGTGCCTTTTTGGTCCTCCAGACCGTTTTCTGTTATTAACATCAAAATCACCACTTTTAAATCGCTGAAACTGAAGTTCGCAATTGGTATAATATGGAGGAGTGTCACCATAAGGTTTTTCACGTTTTTGGTGAGCTTCGGCAGCAAATTTCTTCCAATTAAACAACAACATATATTAACGTCAAAAATGCAATTTTGAGGGCCTCACGATTAGCGAAGGCGTACGCTGAATAAATCCATAATAATAAGGGGAAAAGTGTTATTTTACATAGAGGAGGGTCAAAACCATCGAACTCAACTATCATGCACTCTGGTATTTCCCCTTTGGCATTTCGTCATTTTTACCTGTAGAAGTCGCTGGCCCAAAATTTTTGCAACCTGCTGATACATATATTATGCTATTATTCATCTCAATATTAACTTAAAAATTATTTAAAAAACATATACCACAGATTAGGTCAATAAATAAATAAGGAGACAAGCAGTAAACGTCGTTGATGCACTAGGAAACACGGTGAAATACTAAAGAAGGAAGGTGCACGAACTACTTGCCTGCTATGTAGAGACACTGGAAAGAAAAAATTAAGTTTAGAAATTTAAAACATACAAATACGAATCTTAATAACACAACTGACGGTAGTATAGCGAAGAACACAATATCATTCGAATAACGAATTAATGCAGTCGACAAATATATAGAACAAAAGATCCAGGAAAACATCATTTCAGTCAAATATAGTTTATTACATTTAAATATTCTGACAGGGAGGCGAAATGTGAAAAATATTAATAAAACAA
>CCAG010012172.1:0-81572 GCA_001077435.1 Glossina morsitans morsitans
TAGAAGGAAAGACAAGTAAATAATAACTAAACCGTCGGTGGAATACTACATACGCATCTTATAAGACTTCTTGTATAATTTTCAAGAATTACAAAATAATTTCTGCTAAGATTAACAAATACGGGAGCGACCCCATCACTAAATTTGTTAGGATAAATTTCTTTATTTAATAGAATTATCCTGCCTTAGAGCTGCTTGCACTTTATATTTATATTCTTACAGTCAACACACAGATACGTGAGACTTCCTATGCCCCCTTGATACATTCAACACAGGAGTAACATATAAATCAGCACGTAATAATTTTCTTACGTTATCTAGTTATAGGGGATCCGATGATTCGATTTAAGTGGCTTTCAAAGAAAATTTGGTTTCGAAACTTAATGAACGTACAAAAAGCAAGAACTCGAGAATGTTTCTGGTTTTCTACAAACAGATATGATCCGATATTGTAAGACGCAAATTGACAGACATGGCTAATCGACTTTGTTATTCGTGCTACTCAAGAATGGCGAATATTAGGTAAAAGAAAGCCGTCGCTTGCGATACATGGGTTTAGGCTCAATTAACTTTGGGAACATTAAGCTTATCTAGCCCTACTAGAACACGTGTGAAAAGTGACAAACAATGTAGCGAATTGAAAGTGCGAGTAGTAAGTGGTCAAGTGAAGGCACAACACTATTTTTCCCTTTTCTTACTTCTCTCTGTCCGCCACCCCGTGTTTCACGAACAGGAAGCATGCCTTAAGTGATCGGTCACACAAAAAGAAAAAATATTGAAAAATAAAACTTGGCGACATTTGTTAATTCAGTCGAAGGTAAATGTCGTTTTGATAACGGACCTCATTGCATATTAGAATATCTCGTCGACTAGGACGCTAATGCTTGGCAGGCATGTGAAGAATTGCTTTCGGAACGTCAGCGTCATGTAAATATTTTGTTCTTGTGTGCTCGGTTATTTGTTAAAGAAACCATCCCATGGTTGATGATGTCAATAAAACTTCACCTTATAACATTTCTGCAGCAGTAAGTATTTGCCAAAAATCAGTTTTTATCCGTCAGTATTAGGTCGAAATCAAAAATAAATTCGGTATTTGTGAAAATTTTCGGTATGCGTGAAAAAATATAATTATATAAATGTTCTTCAATTAAAAGCAGCACATGAACGTAATTGCTATTAAATTTTGTTTTATTTTCCATTTAACTGACATTCTTGCATACATATAAATTTTTAGTATGAGCTGAATTGGATTTTTCAACTTTTTCTTTTTTTCTTTTTTTTCGTTTGAATATTTAATGTTACGTAGCTTGTGTTTTATCTGCAATAAAAAGTACGTTAAGTTTTTCGAAAGCTTGTAACTTAAAAATATAAGAAGTCTAAAAAGTATATATAAAATTCACTGTGATCGAAAGAGGACCTCTGACCCTAATGCCTATTTCTAATTTATGTGGCCTACTTTTACTTATGTATAACATTTTAAATTTATCATGGCTAACATAAGAAAATTGGCAATATATCTCTTAGTATATATTAGTTAAGCACGTTGCGCTGCCATATATGCCAGATAGATTACTCTAATTTGCGAAGAGTACCACGCCACCAGTTACAAACATAAGCGTTTAATTGGAATGTCACTGAAGACTCTATTTGATCGACATTTAAAAAGAGCATTTCCTCAAAGACGATTTATATGGTCTATAAGTCTAATTCCTATATATTTTCAAAAAATTTTCAAAAAGTGGCTCTGCTTGCGCCTATTTCGCTTATTCATCTGCAAGGCATAAATTTAATTTCCTCATCCATTAGTATTATTGGAGACACCTTCGATTTATAAAATCGTCACTGTTCTCTAATCCTAAATACCTTTTTAAGTTCAAAAATACCTCGCATGTTTCTTTGAATGGCTCTGAGCTCTCGGATGATGTTGAAACCTCAAATCTCTTTGCTCAATACTTTCGACGAAATTTTCCGACTGCCAATTCCTATTTAAATGTAAACAACCCATATCCGATAACTAATTCGGTTTCAATTCCTAATATGATCGTTTCAGAAAATGACCTTTTATAGGGATTGAGCCCTCTAAAGTATAGTTGAGCGCCTGGACGTGATGGAATTCCATCATGTGTACTTAAATCATGCGCCGTCGAGCTATTCGCAAAGTGGAAGTACACAACTCGTTGAAAACTACAGAGATATTGGCAAATTTAGTGTCTTGCCTAAGTTGTTCGAGCGAATTGTGACTCATCATTTGGCCTTTGCCATCAAATCGTATATTTCGCCTTTTCAACATGGCTTTCGAAAAGGACGATCTACGGTCACCAATCTGTTAGAGTTTACTTGCCATATTTTCAAGGCCTTTTCTAGTGGTTCTAAAGCGTTTAGTAAAGCGTTTGATTTGGTTAACCATAACTGACTGATCTTTAAACTGCGTGCCTCTGGCTTCCCTTTCTATTTAGTGAAATGGATAAGCTCTTATCTGCACAATAGATCAATGAGGATTTTGTTTAACTTCATCATCTCGAACGAATTCCCCATGAGATCTGGCGTACCTCAAGGCAGCCATTTAGGACCCATTTTATATAATTTTTACATTAATGACTTGCCCTCGGTGACTAAATCCAGCCAGATCTTAATGTATGCTCATGATGTGAAACTGTTTTCTTGCTTTTCCATAGAATCGCAATCACATCAGCTTCAAATTGACTTAAATAATTTGGTTGCATGGCGCTCGTTGAATCATATGACACGTCCTCTTTGACCGTAGATTACGTTTCAATTTGCACGTTGAGTTCTCGATAAGCAAAGTTAGGTCTGCTCTTGGTTTCATCAAGAGGTGGTCCAAAGAGCTAGATGATCCGTATATTACCAAAAGGTTTTATATATGTTTGGTTAGGCCTATACTTGAGTACGCTTCTATTGTGTGGTCTCCCTCGTACAGGTGCTATGTAGTCTCAATTGAATCTATTCAAAAGCAATTCCTGTTGTTTGCTCTTAGGAATTTGGGTTGGGATCCGTGTGCTTCTCTTCCCCCCTATGAAAATAGGTTGCTTCTTTTGTCCTTACCGTCTCTTGAAAAACGTACATTTGTTCTAGGTCTTTGCTTCGCAATCAAAGTAATAAACGGCGCTATTGACTCGCCGTCATTACTTGGAGCAATAAGTTTTAATGTTCCTAACCGCTTCTCTAGGCACTTTACCTTGGTTAAGGTTAGTCATTGTAAATATAATTATGAGCTGTTTAATCCGCTCAGAGTTGTTTGCAAGAACCTAAATAACGTCTATCACCTTTTCTCATTATCGGACACCAATGTCGTACTTAAACTAGCTCTTAATCCTAAAAAGTCACTACGATTCGAAAATTAATTGTTGTTAACTATTATCGGTTGCCAAGCTTATGCATGTTTGCGATGGCTTAGGGGTTCATTTGCAACTAGGTTCTGTAGCGGTTGTGGGTGTGGCTCTGTGCTAATTATGTACATGCTTTTTTTCTTTTTTTCCTTTTATTTGTTTTATTGTACTTAAACTAAGTTTTTTAATAATAATTAATTTAAGATTTACTTTAAGAGTCATTTGAACTCGACTGTTGTTTGTTTTAGTTGAGTTTCTGTATAAGTGGAATAAATAAATAAATAAATAAATAAATAAATAAATCTAAATAAATGTAAGAAGCTTTCTTTCTCAAGAGGGAAGTCATTCATTACCCAGTATTTCATAGGTTCGCGCAAGTTGGAGGACGTCGATTCGATCACAGATTTAGGCGTTCTCTTTGACCATAGGTTACGTTTTAACTTGCATATTGAGTGCTTGTTAAGCAAAGCTTGGCCCGCGCTTAGTTTTATAAAGAGGTGGTCCAAAGAGCTTGATGATCCTTACATCACGAAAAGGCTGTACATGTGTTTGGTTAGACCTATCCTCGACAATGCCTTTGTTGTGTAGTCTCCTTTCTATAGGTGCTATGTAGATTCAATTGAACCTGTTCAAAAGCAATTCTTGCTGTTTGCCCTAAGGAATTTGGGTTGGGACCCGATTGCCTCTCTTTCCCTCTATGAAAATAGGTTGCTTCTGTTATCCTTACTGTCACTTGAGAAACGTAGATTTATTTTTGGCGTTTCCTTCTTAATCAATGTAATAAATGTTACTACAGACTCCCCCGCATTACTTGGTGCTAAGATGGTGCTTGGGTAAGCTTTAATTTTCCTAACCGTTTCTCTAGGCACTTTACCTTTGTTAGGCTTAGTCAATGTAAACACAATTATGAGCAATTATGTTTAGTCCGCTCAGAGTTGTTTGCAAGAACCTAAATGATGTCTATCACTTATTCTCAATATCGGATTCTTTAAAGTCTATTAAAGCTTGACTCGCGCGATTTACCTATGTCGTAGTTAAACTAACTTGTATTCTTAATTTCTAATTTTTTTTATTTCCCAAACTAAATGGTGTTGTTAACGTTTTCGGTTGTCAAGGTTATGCATGTTTGCAATGGTTTAGGGGTTCACTTGCAACCTTGCTCTGTTCTTATTGTGGGTGTACTTCTGTGCTCGCTGCGTACATTTTATTCACACATGAATTATTATTTTAAGTTACTTTGTTTTTATTATTCTTTTATCAGATCTTCTATATATTGTATACTAGTTTTTAAAATAATTAGTATAAGATTTAGTACTAAGATTTACTTGAATTCGACTGTTAATTTGGCTTAGTTGAATTTCACGTGTAAGTAAGAAAAAAATAAAGCAAATAAACAAACAAATAAATAACAGGTACGGTAAATCTATTCGCTGTTAATCCAACCTACACATGCTGGCTCTGTTACATATGCAATCAGCGCTTGTAAGTTTATATAGCATCCTATAGTTCATTCTTCAATACCGATGACTACAGTTATTTTACTATTTCGTATTAGAACAACAATAATGGCGAACTATAAACGCAGATATATTTTCTTATCACTGCGATATGATGCTTATGCATACATTATGTTTGCTATAACTTTAAAAGATTCTTTCTAAGAATTTTGCAGTGTATTTAAGATTCGGTGAAACTCGGTAGAATTTTTGTTCTTTTTGTGCTGCTTGTTATGGCATACTGTCAATTACCCAAATGGGAAGTCAAAACATAACAGTTGCGCTATTACTACTTCTACGACACGCGTGTTTGTTTGTGTAATATACATAATTGCAATCGATGCTTATATATAATTACTGTCGTTTACGTTCTTGTATATTGGTCGGAGCTGAAAATGTTCCAAGTCGTATTTGCTTTGTTATTTACATGCGTTTGCATGTTTTCCTCCCAGTGCATAGAAATGTTTAGACGTTTTAACATTAAGGTGTCACTCGAAAATGCTTGCGGGCTAAGTCCTTAAAATTAAAGTGACTTAATGTTTAAGCTTTGTAGGCTGCTTATTTTTCCTACTTTCTTTAAATCTTTTTAATGGATAGTCACAGAGCGTATATAGCGTACACATGTTGGAATACTTCTAATCAGTGCATATGAGTAAATAGATTTCTATCCATTATCTTCTTCTTGAAATCATCCTGACAGTCTTCAAACTTTGCCTAGTCAACCAAATCTGTCCTTAAACTTTTCTCTTTCGAATTGTAATCAATAATCAAGTAAGTCGATCCATGACTTCATCTGACATTAGCGAAGCGTATTGTATTTGCCTAAGAATACGAAGGCAACGCTATTCTTATAGTTTCGAACTGCTTCTCCTATTAAAACTTCTGCTTAAAGACCTCGATCACAGCCGTCAAGAGACCATATACAAATACTTACATACGCAATTACTTTCAGTTACAACGGTCACTTACTACTGGTAAGTTCTACAAGAACGTAGTTTAAAATAGTCGTTTATTCATATAATGCATAATAGGTAATTGATCGCGGATGTATCTTGTAATGAAATCACCTTACGTCACGTATTGTAATATTGTGTTCAAAAAGCATTAAGACTTTATACCATTTAAAAGGGACGATGTTCTCTAAAAGATTTTCTTTTTTTGTATTGGCAGCATGCTAACTGGCATCCAACTGGCCCGACCCGAACTTTTGGTCTTAAATAGATCAAATTGTTTTTTCGAGTATAGTTATTGGGGTTTTGAATACAGCTAGAAAGAGTAGGGCGGAATTAAATCAGGCGAATACGATGAAAGAGTTGATGAAAATACGCGGGTTTGCTTACCCCTAAATTTGGACGCCATGATATAGGAAACGTCTTAAATTTTCCAAAAAGAAGTAGCACATGTATAATTGCATGTGATGAGATATACTCTGTGATTATTATAACTAACTGAAAGTCTTCCCCGTTTTCCCATACTCATGTAACACTGTTGGTGGATAGTATCTAAAAATCCTTCAGACATCAAATTTTACTTGTGATCTTATACGTTTCCTTCATAAGAGCGAAAGTTTGATAAATGTTAACATTCGAATTGATCAAATTGGACTAACAGCTCGTTAATAATTAGCAAAAAAATATCTAAAAGTAACATAAGATTTTTATAATAACTTGCAAACTTCTGCCAAACCGTACAGAGATATGATTTAAAATTTATGCGAAATACGTTACGATACGATTTTTGAGGTGATTCAGATATATGCTCGATATGTTACATCAAGCACATGTTCTGTACCAAAAGGTTGTGATCAAGTCGTACATAACTCGTGTTTTGTTTATCCTTTTGCCTTGAGTATGGCTAAGTTTAAATGGCGCCTAACAGACGTAAAACTTTTATTCCTTCTTTTTTATTTCGTTTATGTACGTACGGTATATATTTTAAATGCACAATAACTGTAGGGTTTACAATTGCATTACGTTTTACTTACCAAGAGTTTCGCAAGAGGATTGCGTGCAGGAAGTCGGGAGTTTTATTTTATTTTATTTTTGCTTTCATTCAAAGCGAGCAAATAACGATTTTCCAATCAAGACTCAAAGATAGAAAAATATTTTTAAAGATTAAATCTTTTTAATAACCTTTAATTGAGTTCTTCGCTTTTAACTAAAAGCTCTTTGGAAAAGAAACGTGAATTGATACCCACTAAAAGTTTGAAGAAAACAAATCAAAGGTGCGAAGAGTAATAAATTTACTTGAGAGTGAAATCAAATCTTTAATAAGCAAGACAAGAAGTTGCTTTTATCAATACTTTATTCGAAAATCTTTAGTGACCTATCTATGCATTGAGAACAACGACCATAAAAAATTTTTTAGATGACGAAAAAAAGTGATTCATATCACGCAATAAAATCATTTAATTTTCCCGAGTTTCTCATACCCAGTGTCTTGGCGCCTGATATTATGCATTATTATGTCATTTACATGTTGTCTCGTAAACACATGCGTTTATTTGTAGTTCTCACATGTGGTTTTATTTTATAGCCTCGATAATAGCTAAATATCTATAAAAAGAGTCTAGATATTCAAACTCAACTTTCGTGTCATCGTTTGCCGTAATGACCTGGAGAAATATAAAATGTTTATTTTACTAGCACAAGATTGGAACAAAAATAACATAAAAATAGAAATCTTATTAAATATTGTTTATTATCACAAGCCTCGAATAATGAAATATATTGAATTATTATACACAAAGCAAGATAGAATGAATAGACCGTAGAACGTGTAAGCGTGTCAGCGATATAAAGTGTAGACACAATTTTATACACAAGAGGGGTTCTTCTAAAAATGTTCTGATTTTCCGTGATTGATTTCCGAAGAACTGCGTAGCATGGAAGCTACGAACAGTGGGAAACGAAAGAATGTTACACATAATCCTACCACATCCGTAAAAGTACACAAATCTAATAAATCGATTCTACGAAATAGGCATCGCCGAGCAGAGTTAAAGCAAATTTTTCCTTTTTAGATTGATAATTCGAACTTTAAAGGCGAAATTATATTTGTCGAGACGTGCTGATGGCTGAAATTTGAATTGCAGCTTCAATATAGCCACCCTGTGCTAACGTAGCTATTTTCCAGTAAATTACATTTTTAATATCAAACTACGTACAAACATTTCCAATGTTTTTGCAAACTTCAATTCACGATCAGGAGTATGTTTACCACTGCAATCAATAGCCAGACGAACAGGCGGACTAACAAATATGTCTGAAGCAAGTTAGTATTTAATACTGGCCAATAATACATAGACACCCCGCGAACCTTTTGACAAAGAGAACGAAATTTTCATACTCTAATATATTGAGTGCGCGTTTATAGAATAAATAAATATACGTGCAAAATTTTTATCTCTTTATCTTATCTGGCCGGGTATATAAGTCACGTGTAAAACCGACTGTGTTTTATCGTTCAAAACAGAGGTGGTCTTACGTTAAATTGTATTATGGGCGTGTCCTTTGACTGATTATCCAAATTTTAATGCCAGCCTGGATGAATGAACTTTCATTATTTCCGTTAAATTTGAAGGCCTTAACTTTATTTTTGCGACTAGTAGAGTACTTGCGATATTTTAGACAACATTTGCGGTGCTAAATAACTTTTTATGTAAAAACCTGTTTATTAATAAATGGTTTTTTTTTTCATTCATCCATCACTTTCAATCATTTCATAGTCATATTTATATTTATTTGGTCGACACGCTTGCAACAACCGGAAGATAACTTCAGGAACCGTATAATCTGCTTTTGGTAAACACTCTCCTGGTCGCAAAACAAAAGATGTCGATTTCAAAGTTGGCAAAAACATTGTAACTTATTGTAGGCAGATTGATAGTCAAAATTGGCGAAATTGAGCTAAGATATGCATTCAGTACAAAGCTAATTGAGAAAAACCTCTATTTTCGAAAGCAGAGGCAGCAGTAAAAATGTCTTCGCTCTTTCTACAGTTGTTCCTTCATGTATCTCCATGTATGAATCGACCATGTCCCGAATGTTATAAGGTGTATAGAGTACAGAAACTTTATTCATTTATTTACTTATTTATGCAATCACAGGACAAACATTTACGATATACAAAGAAGCCTAATTATTTTGTGGCGTAAATTTAAATAATTAATATCTGTTTTATTATTAATAATAAAAGCAGCAAGATAAGTTTGCTTATATTGTACAGTAATGCATATTTAGTACCTATTTATATGAACATTTTATGACAATTAATAAAATTCACATTATGGTAAATGGATTATGAACATTCCGATTCGGCTAACCGCATTAGGAAAGGACGCTAAATGACAATAATCATTAGCTTTTAAAGCGATAGAGCAGTAAGTTAATTGTGGCAAAAGCTGTAGAATATTAAACCTAATTTCACTCAATAAAACTGTGACCGAGGGTACATCATTTATGAAGTTGACCACAAAGGCGACTCCAAGTGCAAGTCTTCGCTTTCAAAGTATTGAAAGATTAATCGATTTTACACGAAGAGCGTATGGCGGTACAATACAACTGGAGGCGTAATATGAGAAATAGTTTTTGGATGAACTCTAATGTTATTCCGAATTTGACCAAAACAACGTAAAAAATAGACATTTGTTAAATATGTGGAACATCCTTTACAGTCTCTCAATGTATATTGCATGTTGTTCACTCTATAAAATGACAATTTTTTACATTCACTATACTTAGGTTCGCAAACATGAGATCTACTCTACTCCCAATGACTAAGGCTCCTAATTGTTGCTTTAGATTATCTGTTTCTATATTAAATGAAAGAGACACATCGCCAGGATACATTAATCTTCCCAGACAGACAGGACTCCTACATTGTAGGAGTCTACCTAAAACATTTATTTCTCTGGATAATGTTGCGAGTAACACGTTGCACACGGGTTTTTACATAAGAAGATAAGAAAATCTATATAAAGTAAGTTTAAAGATCAGCAAGCCATGACTTACCCATTAAAACTTTACCTTTATCAAAAGCTCTATTTAATCGGCATATATAACGTCAGTTTGTTAATCTTTCTGAACTTAATTGAAGATATAACACGAATATTCCGAAAGAACTTCTCTACTGGATATACAGCCCTGTTGACATGTGGAAATAATACAATTAATCGAAAGTGACATAACAAAGGTTTTGCTATGAAGCTATCAAAAAGTTTGGGTGTAACACTAAGTTTGGCTATAACTCTATAGGTTACTATCTCGTTTCCACTGCCATTTTTCGACTTTTTCCTGGCTTCGCGAAAATACCAGATCATATCGATAACTTTAGTCAAAGGTCGAACAATAACTTATGACGACGCGGGAAGGTATGCCATCAGCAATCATTTAATTGTAACGCAAGGCACGTTAGAGCGATATCGCATTTTTGAGCACAGCGTGGTAACTGTCTTCAAGAGTGAGAAGGTGATTTGAACAAAGAACTGGTAAACCGTAGAAGAAATACAACTACATCGACTGAAACTTAGTTCAGAGATACCCACAGAATACAGAATGAGAAGAAGAGTGCGAGAGAGTGGTGCGTTAAGATTGCTTATCCGATTCCCAAAAAATATTGGATAAATTGAAATCGCCAGGTACAACTATCACATCTCTTGGCAAAGAAATTCCTTGAATTACAGTGAGATGACGTAAATAGGAAAATAGTTCTGAAGATGCCGGCAATAATTTTCGATTACATTACTATTCTTTCAATCCTATTATACATACATCTAAATGATAACTAATTTATTGTCTGTATTTGATCCTTCTTTAAGATTTCTAATATCTCATTGAACTGATTTAGAACTTTTTAAGAATTTTAATAATTCCTTCTTTATATTAATTAATTCCGTCTCGTTATAATATAATTTGAAATGCAATTTTATTATCATTGCAACACATAAAAGTTCTACATCAGAGTTCTTGTTGTTCAGTCAAACGACGCCCAAAACAACTGAGGTCTCCACTATTATGAGTACATCCCTATCTTGCGTATTTAATCTATCAGATTTGTGTATAGAATGTGCATAGAAGCTCGTTATTGAGAATATCAGGTCTTCGTGAACGCTATTATTTGGTGCTCCCAGTTCAAACTTTGAAGGAAACCATTACGAAGAACCATTACCAAGGGGACCAAAGAAGAATCTCTGAAGCTTTTCAATAGTCGCTCATCGCAGCTGATGTAAATCTTGTATATTTGAAACATTCGATTCACGTGATCTTGTGTACACTTTACTCGGCGCACAAAGTTTAGATTTAGATTAGAATAAATAAGGAAAACGTGTAAAAAAAATGAGAAAAGGACGCCTACAAAAAATACTGCATTAATTATAACTATCGTAGTGGGTGTGTTAGATTTGGGACGCATAAACGCACCCCTCGTGGACTACCCGTATATATGTAAGTATATAAATCGTAGTCAACAAACGCAGCTGAATTGGTTGTGAAATATTTGTCTATCGTGAAGCCTCCTGTTGAAGTCACAATTATGTATCCTTTCCTCTACTTGTGTTTGGTAATTAAATAAAGCTTGGAAATGGTTATTTCTTGGCCAGAAACTTGGCCAAAATAATGAGAATAACTCTTCTTCATCGTCGACTTACAGTCGCAAATATGGCGTAAGTATTTACTGCTGCCATTGGGGAGTCTTCTGAAAAACTTATCGCCAGCTATCCTATACGGCAGAAACAGGCACAGGGCATTTAAGAGTCGCCTTCAGGCAAAAACTGACTTCTTTCGCATTTTTTGTTATGCTAGGGATTGCTTTTCTGAGTTGTTTTCAGTTCGAATGTTAGTCAGCAGGGTTTATCTCTATTTAGTTAACTATGTGTAATTTGCTAGGGAAAGTAAATCGTTTGGAAATGTTTTTTTCAAATTCGTTTTTGAAGAAAATTACTCTAAGACTGAGATTAATTTTATTCAGTATTGAATCGTGATCGTAAATTAATTTGTATATAAACCCATGTCGCCCAGGCCGTTCTTTAAATATTTGAACTTATTTAAATTTAAAGTAATGGATTTTTAATCTTTAAATTATTTTTTATTTAGCAAATTTTTATTTTCCTACGATTTTTATGTGCGGTATTGAATTTTTATAGCATTACCTATCATATAAACAAAAGCATGGTCAACAAAATGTAACAAAAAGTTATACAGGCGTACATATATGTCTGTATACCAGGCAGAATACGGTATTTGTAAACCAACCATGAAAAGAAAATGAAATTATATTGATTCAATCATACAAGAGGATGTAAACACATCGACACACTGTCAGTAATATACGACGACGACTGTTGTAAAAAGCCAACTAACCGTAGACTGAATGCCGTGAGCAAAAATCATTAGCAATTTTAACATTTGCAGGCATAAACACATTGGCATATAACACAGCAAAACTCGCGGCCAAACGAACCAACCCAGCATCGTCAGCTAACAAACCATTTTTACTGCAAATGGCTTTTAAGTCTCATCATGTCATGCATGGTCCGAGGAACCATTTTATTATTAAAAGAAGTGAAAAACTTTTTTATTAAGAAAATAAGAAAATAAGTGTTTTAACAACCATGAGAACATGGCGGTGAGTCAATTTTCCATCTACAGCATTATTTTGGATTCAACATTAATCAGTATTGTCAGCAGGTTATTTAATAAATTTTCAAATTTTTACAGCCTCAAGCTACTTCATGTTAAACTGACCACATCGCGTTTTTAATACAAAAATTGTTATAGTATTTTTAGCGTTTAATTGGAAACCTCTTCCGCGTTTCGTTAAATAATTTCCGAGAATTTTCGTTTACATAGTCCTCGTATTATTTCTTTGCAATATTGGATTATATAAACCAATAGCACTTAATTGTTTGTTCCAGATCACAACTAACTGACTAATTACTAATTTTTCTACCATTTTTTATTCAAAGTAATACCGATAATCTTTACTTATACCCTTTTTCCAGAACTATAATATGTCTCCTTGTCGGTAGAACAACGATTCAGCAGCCCTTCCCTTCAAATTAAACAGAGAAAGTGACGCTTCTCTTTTATAAACGCTTCTTGGCACGCTGTTCTGTGCACTCAAAGCAAAAATTATCTTCTAGCATTTCTGCGAGGTTACATAAATGAAGGCGTACAGTTATGTTGTAGCAGTGGCTCTCTTTCTGTCTTCCTGTGCGTTTGCCTGTTCAGTTCACAATCACGTCTTCGAAGACCCCAAAACAAATGAAATAAAATAAATTTCGTCTAGAATTTTTCATTTTCAATAGCGTCAATTTTCATAAAAGCCATTTATCGATCCATCAACAATTAACCAAAATAGTGGATGTTTCTTCATGCCTTAGATCAATACTTTAAAATTGGATCGAATTCATTAAGGTGTATGTTAAGTACTTCTACGGGAATAACCGTAACAAGCTTGAAAATCAGCTAACATGTATTAAGTATTCACAGTTAATTGTTAAAGAAACCTATGCGAATGAGACGGTCTGCGGAACAGTGCAATTACCTATGAGATGAAAATTCCATAATTGTATTGTGAATCTCATAGCATTTATATAGTTGAGAGGTTTCAAGAATAACTTGTGCTCACATTCCGTTTATTCACCTGGGGGTACTGGGCTAAGTCAGGCTTACTTGTATTTAAATTATACTGGCTTGAGTTGATATAACGGCTACGCGCAACGTGGTGAAGACAATCTCAATCGAAATGGTTGGTTTGTGGGTAAGATATGTTTCCAAGAGCCATGAGCAGTATGTTTAGACAAGAAACTGAAATCTCCAAAAGTTTCAACCTGTGGTTATTTTAATTAAGTTGGAAATCTAGAGACAGCTGAAGTCGCCGTCTTATATTCTTTAATAAACCCAAAGCATACTACATTCATCTTTTTCATATGGTCAATGTTCCAATGTCTATCAACCCGAACAAGAACAAGAACAATACTTATCGGTTTCAACAAATGCAAACTTTTGGTTGCGGACATATGGAATCTTCTTTAGAGTTCGATATTTCTTCTTAAATTATGTGTAGTTGCGTGGTATAAATTTGTACTTTGTGTTGACGAATTGCCTCGTTTCAACAGACCGAAAATACAGCTCAAACCGAACATAACATCGCTAACGTTTAGCTTTGTCAATAAGGAGAAACGCACGAAGGGTCAAGAAAGCATGATATTGATGATTTGTTTTGGAAGATAATTTAATACTTTCGTGGCTTTGCGTAACTTCCTCCAGTTAAGTTAATGTAAAAGTATAGCTAGGAAACATAGGTTTCTAGGCTTTTTTTTTGCATTTGAGAACAAGTCGAAGATATTACGTTTTTAAGTGGGTTTCAATAAGAAAATCTCGGTGATGTAGCAGTTTCCCGTTGTTTACTAAAAGCAAAAAGTTCGTAGCATTTCTTATAACAGACCCTTTTACGATCTGGTAAGCATGGTAACATCCCTAACCGTTTCAAGCTCTATTGTAGAATACGTAAAAGGTGACGGTGCACACATAGATAATTGGAAAAATAGCCGTTGTCGAATTTTTCAAGTCAGTACGTTTTAAATATGATTCAAAATTTCGAAGAGATTTCGTAAATTTTACAATATCGATTCGACGATGCTTTATAAAAGTCTTTATCACACAAATATATTTATTCTTTTCGTTCTGGGAACTTTTATGCTAAAGGAACCGCGTGCTTGCGGTTCTTGACCATTAAAAAAATGCTTATAATGCATGTAAAGTACAAAAATGTTGTTGTGACTTTTACTTATATAAAAAGACTTTTAGACACAACTAATCAATAGATTTTCACTGGATCTAGTTTTCGAGACGCTCATAACATGTACTTATTTCCACTAAAAGCGGCATAAAAATTCCGTGATCGATTAAGAACTAAAGGTAAAAAAACCGTTGCTATCTCTACACAATCATGCCCACCATATAAAAAAAACTAAGCCAACGTCAAACAAACACCAACAATTTTTTATAAAAATGATGAAATTTTCTTTCCACAGAAAGCAGTTTTGAAAAAAGTTTTTCTATTGTAAAGTATGTTTTAATTTCTATTAAATCTCACACATATTTGCCTGGAGTAAGCAATAAAACCTTCTCAAAGTTACATGTTGTGTGAAATCTCTCAACCCTTGGAAAATATTTTTATACACCTACCTACACCGCACCCTGCACCACTTGTGGTACAGAATATATTAAGATAAAGCGGCCGTATGTAACACTCAGAAGGTGTTAAGATGGACCCATATTTTGTTATACTAATCGATTCAGAATCATAATCTGAATTTATCTAAGTGTGTCTGTCTGTCTCTCCGTTTGATATCTATCCATGTAGACTTGTGTTCAATCTGCAAGTCGCAATTCTTGAGAAATTTTGATGAAATTTAGTAGTGACGAGTTGTAGCCCAAGGATGAATGTATTAATTCGGATCGGTCCACTTTTTCGACCGCTCGCCATTTAATGCCCTGTTTTCAAAAGTCGTTATATGGGAAAAAAAAGGAATTTTCAAAATTTCTCGGCAAAAGTGGCTACTTCGGACCGGCTGCGGCAATTTTTGAACCCCCTCACATATACCGAAAGCTCAAGTTCATACGACAAAAAGCTATAATTTTTAATGCTTCATGAAGAAAATTATATCGTAATAGTAATTTAATCTAAAAAACTTAGCTGTACCAAATTTGGACCACCTCGGTCTATATTTTGGATCCTGTTTTAATAAGGATTTTCACGAAAATTGATCCTTTGTAGAGCAGAAAAGTATAAGTTTTAATATTTTGTGATTGGAAATTGACGCATAATTTTATAGTAATTTCATACAAAATGAACTCTGCCAAATTTTGACCACCTATTTTTGTATCCTACCCTACGCAAGGATTAAACTTGTACTACATTAGGTTGTGTTTTGGATCCGCTTCCCCATAAATACGCATGTTAAAAATATGCCTTTATATAGAAACAAGATACAATTTTCGTGTTCTACAATAAACATAAGAATTGTGTTCGATAATGTGGTGTAGAGTATTTAAGGATTGGCCTTGCTCGACCCATATGTTCTTACTTGCTTCCATTTTTATTCGGTTGGTTGCTTAAAAAAATGAAAAAAAAGCGGAGCACAAAGTAAAATTGCAAACGTAAACGTTAGCAGACTGTCAGGAAACTTTTGATAAGTCTTGCGAATCCTTCTTCCACAAGAAATTTTCTGTGCATGCAGTACTAAATGAAAGCAGAACGGAGTTATATACGCCTTGATGGGAATCTTTTATACCTATTGTGAAAAAAAAAGGGATAAGCGACCTCAAATTTTCTAACACTACACATCTTACAAATAAATATAAGATATGTTGGCGATGTTAAATCGACTAAGTATCTAATGCATAGCTTGTTATCTAACGGCCAAGAATATAGAAAGGCTTTTGAATTTCCCGTGCACATTTCAAGATGTTACAAGCGGAACATAAGTATAAGTTCACATTTCGGTGAAGGAAACAAAAAATCATAGGAGATTTATTGTCTATGATTTTATTGATATTGATGAAAGCCCTTTTCGTACTTATATCACAATTGTATGCATATTTAGTTATCCGCACATATCCGTGCACACATAAGGACGTTTTGTATTCACATTTCTAAAATGTGAGTTTCTACATAAACATTTATTATATAGCACATAATGCTTCCTGCTTGACAAGCAGTAAATGTGTTATAACATTTTCAAGGAATTGCTGCACTGTGCCTTACCATTGATGTCTGCACGCATTTCAAACCTTTCAATCTTTTGAGATAATTCCTTTTTATGTTGGATTTTTACTAATATCTTTAATGAAATGAAACGAAATAATTGCAATCGTATGTAATTTATTTCAAATTTTATTTGGCTTGGCGTAGGGAAGTAACTGCGCTACGACACCGTTAAAGATGGGTTCGGTAAAAACCACGGAAGCACCAGTAAAACATAACAATTTCATCAAACTTTTGTTGGCAAAGCCATAGTAAAATGAATTAAGTGGAAATGTAAAATGTAAAAAGAAAGGAAAATATGTTTGCGTTGAATCGAATGAATTTAATAGTAGCTATAGCCATTGCGAACTGCTTTGAAATATTCTAATAACTGCCTTATTCTATTTAAATGTAAATAGTGTAAAAATGTGAACTATATAGTAGATCTATAGAGCAGTCAACGTATTTGGTGAATTAAATTTAATTTATAAGCCAGCAAGTATCTACTCAAATGCGCTTCTTATTCCGTCAGCTAGTGCTTTGCCTGTAACTTACTGAAAGGATAAGTATCATCAAACTGTTTCTACTAAACGAAGCCCATGAATTAATGCACATCACACAGCAGACTCGTTTAAATTAAAATAATTGTCGAGAACTAATATGTGGTAGATATTGTATGAAAACTGTCGCTGTTCAATAATGAAGTAATTATTGCATAAAAAATATTAGCAGCTCGACTTAATTGATATGCATCTGGCGAAAGTGAAAAGAAGAAAATTAAATCGTCAATTGGTATTTTAAGCGTTGCCGTAATAGGGTTCTCAATACACTTACTAGCGAAACGATGTGGCTGAGCTGATTTCCTCATTAATATGTATAGCATTCGGATAAAGGACTTGGAAACGTTGCATTCTAATAAAGTCCGTCCAGGCAGGTAACGTTGGATTTCAAAAATATCGATATGGACACATCGCTTTCGCTTCTAATATCGTGGATTCTAATTCTGTCGATCTACCAAATTGTGGTGCCCATCACATTTAGAATGAACGCATATTTAGACAGATAATATATCTTCATTTGACGAATGTACAAAAAAATATTAAATATTCTGCCTTGTTTGCCGTATGGTTATAAAGCATAAAAGCTCAAAAAATTTGAAAAAAAAAAACTTCCGTCACTTGTAACTTTGTTCTGGCGGGTATTTTCCATTTTTGCACATAAACACTAAAGTTTTCCTTAAAGTAAATGTGGAAAATTTCAGCCTTCTATCTTTGATAGTTTGCGAGTGATGAGCAAAAACCCACAAATTTTTGCTTAGAACCAATAAGAACATTAAAGTCAGGCAAGAGAGCTATTAGATATCTTACACCACTTCGTCTATTGCAATTATTCATTTGTTTTGGTAATAACACCAAACACCAAAAGTTACCGGTATTATTAAAGTTAAGTTTATTTTCATCCGAAGGCATACTTTTCATGAAACTTCGCATATTGGAATCCAAATTCCGGAAATTGGTATCCAAAAAATAGACCTTCGTGGTCGAAATAAAGCAAAGCAAGATTGATTTCTATGTCAATTATGCACTATTTTTCACTTTGAAATATAAAAATTTTGTCTTTTTACTATATAAAGTAAACATTCAGGAACGATTATATAAATGAGGGTTCAAAACTAGATATTTCCTAAGAATTTGGAATGTTCAAATACTATTACAGAGCGAGTTTTGCCTAGAAATTTTGAAAATTGCAATTTTTTCAATATAACGATTTTTTGAATTGACAGACCTCAGACGAACAGACAGACTGGCAGGCTTACACTGATTCAGAAAATAATTCTGAACCGATAGTATAATAAAATATTGGAGTACCTTAAGTCTTTCTGTGTGTTACATACGTCCGCGCAAACTTAATACATTCCGAACAACACGTAGGGTATAAAGAGTGCTCAGTTGACGCTTCACTATGGGCTTGTGCTCTGACCAGAGTCGGTAAAGTTGTCAATAAAACCGATAGCCTTAACGCTAGGACTTAGAAGAGTTCCGCCTAAGCCTATCTGTCCGTCTGTCCCACGTGTTTTTTGTATTCAGCCAACAGTCCCCAATGTTCGAGAGGTTGTAATCTCATTTGGAACGCCGACGTGTCTTGGCCCAAGGAAGAACGCTACAAAAATAGTTCGGATCCCAATTCTTTTTCGACCATTTTGCATACAACGCCTTGTTTTGGAAGTCATTATATGCTGGTGTAGGGAATTTAGTGGTGGGCCGTGGCCTAATGTAATGTTTTTACTTTTTTACTAAGAAAGCAAGGTTTTGTCAGCCTTTTGCTCATTTGTTCCCATGAGTCCTTTTCACATCTTCCATAAATAACTTTTTTTCTCCTCCGCCTTTTTTTGTATAAGAAGCGTCGCTTCTTCTTCATCTTTCACTTTTATCTATAAAGCAGAAACTTAGCATCATTTTAAAAATTCGCAAGAGTAATATAAAGAATTTGTACTGGAGATTTTGCACAGAATGCGACAGAAATTTAAGAAGCTTCGGATGATAACACTGCATTCTGTTCACCTCACTCGCGTTGTAGCTTTGAACTCAAAAAAGTAGCTCTAAATGAAGATTTAGTATAAATTCAATTTACTAAACCCTTAGCTTAGCTTGACTTAATTATTACCAAACTTTGCGATAAACTTCGCATTTCTGGCATAAAACATAAAAATTTGAGATACTCATTGTTTCTCTGTCAAAGTTTCTTTATTCTGAAGTTCAATTTTACTTCGTTCATTTCTGACATAATTCGTGTTCTTACTGCGTTCATCAATTTTGCAACCAAAACCAACGATGCGATAAAATAAAAAGAGGGAAACGTTAATGAGAGAAAATTATGCTAATAAAACGCAACGAATTCTGGCAGACCAGTCGCAAATGATTTAATCAACGAAATAATATGTGTTACTGATGTAATGAACTGTGAAATGAATAGCATTAACTTGTAATAAAATTCGGGAAAATTCTCTCTTTCAATGCAAACATACATAATAACCAACCAGCAATACTTCTTCTTAAAAAGTTATTTTTCTAAACGAAGGCAAAAATAAAAAAAATTTTTTAGCATTCTAGGATATGAGGATTTACTTATTGGTACTTTATGAAACAAGTAAAAGTGTGCAAGTGGGCAGGTTAGCAGTAACAGTATACTCATTATTTATGATTTCTATTTATGTGATCTGATATATATATATGATATGATTTCTATTTATCGTTCAAATTTCAATTTCTTTACTGTGAAAACGTAGAAAGCATTTGGGTTTCTGAATAGGATGATGTGATCTTGTAAGTAAGACCTTTACATTGAAATTATTTATCATGATGTGCTAAGGCAATTACTTTGAGTTATCACTAAGGAGTCACTATACCAAGTTTAAAAAGGTTTTGTAACGCTCTAAGACTTTTGCGAGATATCATCAGTGAATACATTGACTGTTTATATTTTCAATAACACATTACTACGTATCCGACTTCTAGAAAGTGTGTTGTTGGTGTTTTTTCAATGCAGTGAAATATGTTTGTACATATTTTACATTTTTACTTATATTGAATGCGTTAAGGTAATTCCGTCCTTTTTCTAAGCGTAATTAGCGGTGCGGGCTATTGAATAAAACTATGACTTCTTCATTTGCTTTCAAGCTGTGCGCGACTGTATAAATTATCACTCTAAAGCGTGCACAAAATAGATCCTTGGAGCTTTGAATAAGTACTGTGTTAGTACCGAGTTGAAGAAAAGTCATTTACGGAACATTGGCTAAAAAGCTTAAAACCAATGCGCTATCACTTGGGCGGTTAGCAGTGTGCGATCCATTATGGTTCATTCTTGTTAAAGTGAACCGTCACTAGCGAAAGCTACCAACAATAACTGAGGACGAACAACGGGAGCAATATGCCAAAAGTCGTGATACCGTGAGTTTTCATTATGAAAAGCAAATTTTTGCAGCTCTAACTTGGAATGGCTTATTCTCCAGTCTGTTGTAATGTCAGCAGACATTAGTTCTTCCGATTAATACAGGTTTCAGTAGGCAGCATCCTGTGTATTCCAATGACTCCAACGGCGTTCTTCTAAATTTTTATTCTGCGTAAGACAGGAGAGAAGTAATGATTAGTCTTCGACAAAACAATTCTTAATACTTTTTCTTGTAAAACTTTAGGAAGAAAAGTGGGCATCTTACATTGTTGAAAATATGAAAAAAATTTATCTGAAATTTTCGGTAAAAATAAAAATCAGTGCAATAAAATACAAGCCCTACTCATCAGTCACAATACGAGTTGCCTTTTTTGTAAGCTGTTAGTTACGTCCACTGCATGTTGTCTCTGATATCCCTGCACATATGTATGCTTGCCATGGAGATTTGAAACATTTTATTTTGGTTTTTTGCCGAATTGCTTGTACTATACTAACAACTTTGAATACTTGGAATTTTTAGGAAAAAGTTGGCGTCCCAATACTTCGTTTTTATGGAAAGTTGGATTTGAAAACTAATTAAAGTCACGTTCGTAGTAAAAAATGCATAATTTATCAAAATATACCCGATTTTTTATCTTCAAAACTAAAGGACTGCAGTTTGGAACCTGCTTTTGCCAGGTGCGCCGTAGTACCTTGATCAATGAAAGCTTTGGTAATCTATTCATCAAAACACCGTTTGTTTTTTCGTTCGCCTTTGGCACCTTTTAAAGGCCTTTTATAAAGACCTTTTGATGTTTGCTGATATAAAAATATTAGTGAAAGTTTTCAAAGCATTTGGCGAACATGGTATTTAAAATTCTTCAATTCTTCAAAATAAACGATGTAAAGAAAACAAATTATATTTGCTATATATATACCTGCTGTTTGGTCTTTTTTCGTGCGCACACTTTTATATGCATACAAACATTTGCTTGTAGAACAAAGAATTGTATGTTCTTCTGCTTTGCAAACGTTTCGAAGAATGCGACGTCATATAAAATAACTATTAACATTTACCCATACAAATTATAAAAATAAAAGACCAAGCGTACCCAGCGTTACTACTGTTTGTGATAACAGACAAAAAGTACCCAAGAGTCTCATAATCGCAAATGTTGAAGCATCTATGTATTGCGTTGTGTTTGATAGAACAATCTTTTACACGTTTTTAGGAATGTTTTTCGATTTTGTGAAATATCAGCACTAGAATCTTTAAATCACAACTCACTAAAGTGTGTCAAATCACTTTTTGCATTTAAATATAGCTTGCTCAAAAACTAACCAAAATTTTAGATATTTCATCCAATGGTCGTTATTCGATCGGCAACATTTTTCCATCCCTCTTAAAGTCGTACTTCTTTGGTAAATTACACTCCTCTAGACACCACGATGAAAAGAACTCTTTGACCCTCATTTTGGATTTTGTTCAAAAACTTTATCCTTGTATCGTCTATTGTACATTCAAAAGTAAGAAGAACTGAAAGCAAGTCAGTTTTAGAAAGTTAGCTGCATAAAAGTAGAATTGCGTTTTTGTGAAAACTGATTGAACACTTCCGCATATTTTGAGTGAAGGTTACTGGCATTCGGTTTGTATTGAAAAAACCGCTTTTCATAACCAGTCTTCCGGGATGTGTTCTCATTATTCATAAATTCGCAACTCTTATTCTTTTAACGCAAAAGTTTAAAGGACAATTTTTCTGAGTGCACTACTGCTACCTTTTACTCATTCAGCACACATTCGCTACTAATAATGAAGCTAGCATATTGCCTCTGTTCAAACTACATGTGCATTTTGGACTCCGTTATAAATAATAATAATGTATATCTACAAAAAATTTTATATATAATACAGATGTGTATAGAGGTTGTACAAAAAAGTGGTCAAAGATTGCTTTTCAGTGAAAAAGGCGCAATAGAAAAAATATATAATTTTTATTTTATTATTTTTATTTATTATACTTTCTTTTTAAAAATTTTACTCAAGATATTGCCCGGTGCTAGCTGCACATTGTCATCATCTTTCTGATAGAATTTCAACTTGATGGTCGAGTTGTTAGCAACGTTCTTTAACGACAGATGACTGGTTTGGAACAGCGGATACGAAACTACGGCTAGCTAACTTCTCGATGAGTTAATAGGTTTCGATGATATTCTGGGCAGTAATCATGTATGGCGCTAGTTTGGTTTCATTTTTGAGTTTTTTTGCTATATGTTTGCACAATAGGTACGAGGAACGTTCTCTCGTGTCTATCAAAACAGGCATAAGTTAAAGTTTGTTTGTAAATTTGCTTACTTACCCTCATATTTGCTTTTTACTTCAACTGTCTAATTAATACTGTTATTCCGCCAAAAGTTATGATAAACTTTGCATCATAAATCTTTCCTACATACATAATCACAATACATCATCGTATACCGTCGCTATCATTGATGAAAAGGGTCATGAATTAATAAAAAGTCATCATTCAAATAGATACATTGGTCCTGTCGTCAACAGACCTAATCCATTCTATTAAATCAAAGGAAGCGGTAAGTGAAATGTTGTTAAATGTTGTTATTAAATAGTAAAGTAATGTTGAGGAGTATGTACACCTCAGGTTCTTTTGCTCTTATTATATAATTTGACGGTAGATGATATACCGACGATATATATATATCGTTGCATGCAGATTATTGGGGAGTGTTGATGCCAACATGAAGTAATGATTATATAGGGAACTGGGTAAGTAAATCCTTATTGTGCTATTCTTGATCTTATGATGCGTTGCTGTACAATAAACGATGATTGAAATATTCCTAATATTTATCGAACTGATTAAATCCGTAGACGGAACCCACATTTATTACCGCAAGACCGCACAAAATGAAGTACTTTTTAAAAACCGAAAAGGCAAGCGTAGCTTGAATCAAATAGTGATGAGTTACACTACATATTTCTTTGTGATGTGGCTTACCATTCCAGTCATTCCAGTGAAAGAGCTTACCTGGGTGACAACTTGTAACAAGAGGCTGTTTTTCCTATCACAATCCTATTGCGTTTCATTGTTGTTAAAACAAGAATGCAACCTTGCATCGAAAAAGACGATTGTGAAGCTCTCGCGCAAAAAAGACAATTTTGGGGACGGGAGAAGGACGATGTTGATGATAGGAGATAGAAAGGAAACGAAAGTAGATCAACATACCGAAAAGGTGTTGAAAAATTGTACGGAAGAAATAGTTTACCAAAAAAAAAAACTCGGAAAAATAAAAATTTTACATATATCTTGCAATATTTTTAAGTTCTTCGAGTTTTACTTGGGTAAAAACATGTTTAAATAAAATGACAAAGTTCATAGAAGTTGTTGTTGCAAAACTGTGTACAAGTGCGAATAAGGTTCAATTGAATTTTGAATGTGCATAGACACGCTATTTTACGGCCATATTGCTATATAAGCAAGATATTCTTACACAATAAATTCCGATATATGTTGTACTTGACATAATTCAGAACAAGAATTCAGAAGAAGGACATTCAAGGACATTTTCAATTTGATGATAGTTTTCAGTAAATAATTAAAAGTCATTTGAAAGCGAAGAAAGTAAAAATAGTTTAAATCAGATAAAATTTAAATTTTATGATAAAACTGCACTAATCGAATTTGTGAATAAAGTTCTAGCCGGATTAATGTTTCCTCCAAGATAACCTGTGTTTAAGAATAAATAAAAAGGGGACGATTGCATGTTAATTTGCGTAAAAATAACAGTTATAAGCAAACTCCGAAATTTTGATGATTGTCGAAAGCTTTATTCTAAAGATCTTTTGATTAAACTTAATTGCTTGTCCCGTGTGCATATATTTACGGATGTATGGACCATCCTTAGAAGTCAATACGATAATTTGGACGTAAAAAAAAGGGAAACAAACAAAGACAGATTCCATAGAAGAGAGTTGAAACGTGTTGTTATAGTACAGCGAAGTCGTACTTTCGGTTAAAGGTGCCAAGCGAGCAAATATAAAGAATCTGGCCATATGAGTAATTATTCGACAACTAAATTAGTAAGATATTAAATAAACTATGAACATAAGGAATAACAAAAAATAGATGCGATAATAAAAAGGTAATGATTAATCAAGAAAGATAATAAATTCTATATAAACTGTACGAAAATAAAATGAAATAAGAAAAGCTTTTATTTTAAGAAACTAGTATACTGTTAGGGGTCTTCGGGACCAACTTCGGGGTCTCCCAATAACTTTTTTATGGGCCGAGGGGAGACCAACATACAGGGTGGATGAAGAATAAGCCCAGGGGCAAGTCCGCTATTGGTTAGTTAGAGTTTCGTCCGTTTGCTATTCGGTAAGGGGCAAGTACGTTCAAATGATTTGATGTAACCGCACTAGGAGTGTCCGTGAGCAAGTTATGGAACCCCTCTCACATCTCACGAAGTAGGTAGCTCAGCTATGGCACGTACGCTTACCTCATAGGCCTCCATTTCTCTTCAAGTGGCACCGCAAGGTTGCCCTACATTTTCCACAGATAACAGCTTTACACTTTAGAGGACTGCCAGGGGAAATAAATAGTTATTTTATTTAATGTTACACACTGGGCTGGGAACTGCACTAATGGTCGGTTCTTTGGTTAATCGTGAAGTAGTCTTAAGCACTACGTAACCATTCAAACACTTTCAGTTGATAGCGGATACCGCCTTGAGCCGTGGTTAATGACGACGCATAGAATTCTAGTCGATCCAATCAAATAGAAATACAAGGAACATTGGCGAGAAATGCGTTGGTGTATATAAATGTTATCTTTAAACTTATTTTTCAAAAATTTAATTCAATCGAACAAATGAGAAAATAAAAGCCGGCATAACTTCTGCACTTTCAATTCGAATAGTGCTGTAATAAAAGATATAACGAATATCAAGATATTTTATGAAATTCAAAAAGTTGTGCGCATTCACTCATCCACTCATCATCATCAAAAGTTTTATATAAATTTGTTTTTTTTTTTTTTACATTTGTTGATTGTATTATGTTGTTGGTTTGTAGATAAGCAAACGTCTAATTTGCCACTTATTTTTCCTTTATTTTTTCGAAATACATTTCGAATGACAGAAACCATACATAATTTATAACCAAGTAGCTTTCAAGGTATGCCGTTGAGGTTAGAATTAGTTAATTTAAAGATACATAAGCAGTGCCCTGAATTACTGTCGATACTAGCAATGGACTCTCCTAGCTTCTAAAAACTGTGAGAGGTACACATCAGCGGGATAGGCAACACGATTACGCAAAGCTTAAGGGCACTTTTGCATGAAAATGTTACAGCTTGACAAACGCTCATGCCGTCAACAACGCAGTTATTTTAAAAATGTTGCTAAAGATAAACCTGCGCATTTACTAAAGGCATATAATTGCGATCAGCGTAAAACTTCAAATCAATAAATACATATTTGTGTTGATGACGGCTAAAATTTTACAAACCGTGAAGATACGGCTGACAAATGGCGCCCAAATTTGAAAATGGAATGGCATTGCCTTCTTGCAAATGAGTAATAATGAAAATGTATCAGAAAACAATCTAAGGCGAATAATGATATGAAACTTGCCAGGATCACAATTTTCAATGACCAGTTAAATTATTCGCGTCCAATTATCGAAATACTTTATTATTTATCTATATATGGACATACTTTTTGGGACATTTTAGAGATATTCAAAATCTTTCTGTACATAGATCTTGTCATCCATTTGGAAGACTTTAATTTCCCTTACGTTAGGCGGCGTGTTTTAATAAATGTCGAAAAGTAGAAAATTACGTTTACCATATGGTATTTTGGAGGCTTTTTAGTGTGTTTCCAACTCTAAAACTTTACTTAAATTCAACTTTACATAATTTTTGTACATCTTCTTAGAATAAATGTTTTCAAGTCGTCAGTTGCACACATAAGTGTACACAAGATTACTTATGCACTTTGTTAGTAATCACACATGTTCACATATAAGCGCATATTTGCAGTGTCAGTTCACGAAACTTACTTATGTCTATGGAGTAGAGATCTACACCATTTACCATTTATAGTAAAATGTAAGCGTATATGAAATATGTTCAAAAGGTTATTGTTCAAAATAGAATGTGCAAATGTAAGCATGAGAAAGTTGTTCTTACTTCCATTGATGCTCATATGCCGAAGTTACTCAGCGCAAATTTCCCCAATGATACTCAAGTAATGTTATAAAACATGAAAATATCTTATCTAACTGCAAAGGCATAACCTAACAAGTTGTGTATTATAAAGAAAAACGAATAGAAAAAATAGCTTCGCTGTCAACTGTCAGCTGTCAAGTAAAAGTTGCAATATTGTTAGAAAGAGTTCTTTAGAAAGGATATTTGAATATTTATATAAATATTATATAAAAAAGACATCAATAATCCTAACATTCTCAAGAAAGAAAATTATAACTAACGAAAGCAGTTAATCGAAATGATAGTTTATCCGAGTTTACCTATAGCTATAGGGTTCCGCGTCCTTTAAAGAAATTATTTATTTATTGCTATTTTAAATAAAATTTCCAAAGCATTTTATGAACTTAGCTATCTGTGAAAACACGTCCATGATCTTACATTATTCGTGGTGTTTTAACGTTTTAACCTCTCTCCGCCCGTTAATCGTACAACTAACAGCAACTTCCCTTATAGACTTTTAGTCAGTGTAGGAAAATGTATTTGCATTGCCGGACAACTTATTCTAAATAATTGATAACATTTTCTGTAACTATGTTTGTACGAATGCAGTAACGTTGGTTGAATAAGAACCATAAGAATCAAGCAATAAAGTTTTGTGTTCTATTATTAAATATTCATAATAAATGTTAGTTATATCAGAGACAAGCTAAAGTATAGATATTACACCTACACGTAAGCGTTTGAAATTTTATTTTATTTATACTGAACACCATCACCAGTTGTGATTTAACAAAAAAATACATTTAAATTCCTTTTTCCTGTTATGTGCAGACTTATGTACGCTATATATTTTAATTCATAACCACCTAAATCCTCGAAAGTTTATTATTAGCTGTTAAGCAAAAGCGAAGTACAAAAGTATGCAAACATTATTCCTTTATGGACTTTTTCGGTTATGTATGTTGTGTAAAAAGTATAAGGAGCTGCTATTATTGTTAAGAAGGTTATATTCAGTAGGGGCCGAATCTCGCATACCCATCACTATACTTTTCGAATTCTACTCTCCAAGTTATTTCATTTGACACCCACATCGCTGGTATTAATAAAAAAAAATTAACCGCGGTGTCTACCATATTCGTTTTAGAATTAACCCATTTTTAGGCAGATAATACGTCTTCATTTGAGGAATGTACGAAGTAGTTTTAAACATTCTGTCTTGTTTACCTTAATTTTAATTAATAAGCATAAAGCCTAAAAAAGCCCCAAATGTTTATTAAGAAAAACGGAGTTGCATTCACTTTACGCTCCTCTGCCGGCTTTTGCTCTTACCAATTTGGCCCATTTTCCATACCGACCTGCGTGCAATGTTCCAATGTTTCTACCAAATTTGAATCTTTTCGATACTTTCATTTTTGCGACGAAGAGGGTACCAGCAACACACATCACATCGACCCACAGGTAAACAGACATGGCTTAATCGATTCAGCATTTCACGCTGATCAAAAATATATATACTTTATAGAGTCTCTGGAATTGCCTTTTGACTGTTACATTATTTATGAAAAACACAGTATTGGGTTTAGAAATTACTGTAGGGCTTAGAAACTGTATGTAAAAAACGCATTGCATCAAAATTCCACGCTCCCAACTAAATTTAGTTAAGCATCGACTTAGAAAGGAACAAGAAATAAGTCTATTCAGTTTCAATTAAATGTTCTATATATATGTACGTATTTCAAACATGTATCACAACACATAGCGTACGGACTTCAAAACAGTTCATTGTGCAATTCAAAATTAAATCTTACGTAGAATCACATTTCGTTTTGCAGTCAGATTTTAATGTATAATGGTGGATGAAGTAGCGCGTAATGAGCGACCAATTTCTTCTTCTTCCTTGAGAAAAACTCTGTTAGAATAACTCATTTAATTGTACGCATTCTAACGGCCGTATTGTGAAGTCGCGCCCAGTCTTTAGACATAAGAGAAAACGACACGTTTCCTTGGCATAGTTTTAGTGACTTAGTGTCAAGTAGGGCATACAAGATCAAATTTGTTATGAAACAAAATTGTAAAGTCACAAAAAGCACAAACCAAAAGGGTACCTTGTGATATGCGATGTCCCTGTGATGTTGCTCAGGTTGTAAATATAAGCATGATTTCATAATAGTATGTTTATTCTAAATTAGTTAATGTAAAGCATGCTATAGTGGCATCAGATAAAACGAAGAAATTCCATTCGAAATCGATTGATTTCTTAGGCTTTATCGCCTTCAAACAAAGTAAGGACAAGTTATAAAGCAAATAATCAAATGTAGGTTAGTCAAGGGAATATAGGAAATACAAGAGACGAAAATACAGCATGGAATGTCAATCGTAAGTAATATAATAGAAGCACAAATACAGCGCATACAATTTGAGTCCACAAAAAAGTTACCGCGGAGCAACCACAAACATAGGATATACAAATAAAATCATTGGGAATCTGAGTAAAACGAAGCGGAGTAGTTTAGAATAATAAATAGTTTATATTGAATTATCAAGTAGAGAAATTGTTATTCGTTCCTACGTCTAGAGGGATCTCAAGACAAAGGGAGACTCGTCTTTGGAATTCAAATAGGCCATTCCATAATTCCAGTATAGAGTCTGCGCATCGGTTCCCTAGAATACGAATGGTCGTTCAGAGGGTGTCTGTGATCTGGCGACCGACATACCCTGCTTTGAGATCGATTTGGTGAAGTACCATCATTTTGAATGGGGCGAATAAGTTTGGAAGAATAATAAGCTGATCATGTGTATTCCTTAATTAAAAAGTCCTACTGTTTGTTGAGCACTGAATTAAATATCTTCCATATGACTCATCTACTTTTTGGACGGTTCTATATTCAAAAAATTTGTTATACAAACGATACTTTTGCTTTGTGGCGAGTATTTTATAAATAAAACTATAAAGCATTAATACAAATTGCCTTTTGTTCTGAGAGCGTGCTAAGGTGATAATTGATTTAATGGAAGTTTAAAAATAAAGGTAAACATAGTACATCCGGAAAGCCGGATGTGAATTCGTGTAGCTTGTTTGAAAAGTGTCACCATATAGATTCGCCTGATATGGGTGACTATCGTTAGAATTTGTTTATTTGGGCGCATCAGAGTCTCGTATTTGGTCTTTGTTCCATAGTCGGTATGTGCTAAAATAGCAAATTTCGAAAATTTGTTTAGGTTGTTTGAAAGGTATTTTTATATAGATTGATTGGATGTCCATTAAAATAGTTTTCATTTTTCCATTTTGGACAAAGGAGTCTTCCAAGTCTAACCATATCCTAATTCTAACTAATTAACAGAGCTGGTTAAGGCGTTATCACACCCTTTTAAATTTTGGCATTTTCAAAATATATGTTCTTTGAAACCTTTTGTTGCGTTTCTAATTTTTTATACAAAACTTGTTATCTGTTGTTTAATTTAAGTTTTAATTGCAAAAAAAAAATGTTTTTCTGTGACTTTATTCAAAGGAAGAGATGTAAACTTTGTTCTATAGCGAACTTACCTTTTCCACTTGTTCCGGTACGATTTTCGGTAAATTGTTGTAACACATAACCATTAGAATTTAACCGTCGTTTTCAATTTTTGTCCTAAGATTTCCAGGTGATGGATATTTAAAACAAACATTGATGAACATTTTTCTTTTTTCTTATATATGATGGCAAAGAGAAATTTTCATTGTGTGCAAAACCATGCAATTTGCATATTTTTACTTCAAGGATAAGATAAATTTTTTCAGATTATACCTCATCATCCTTCTTCTTTTCCGTTTCAGCTATTAATATATGTATGCATGAAATTTGCGAAGGGCTAAGTTTTAAGCGTTATTAGTGAACGGTTTCTAGTTACGTTAATGGGAAAAAATACAAAAGAAATGTATTATTAATTTTGCTAAAGAGACCGCATTAATGGAAGCCAATGGTATTAGAAATTGCATCTTTCTCTTCTCGACTCTCTTTTAAATTTTAAAAGTTCCATTGTATTTGAGAGTAGAAGAAATCTCTTTTATATCAATATTTCTTGAGCAGAAGATAATTATGTGAATTTAAAAAATATACGCAAGATATTTTAAATAGCGGTTTGCGGTGGTTTGTAGAAATATTCTGAGCTTTTAACTATTCTTAAATCTTGTGGAAATACATTGTGCTTGCATCTAGGCATTATTGCGAAAATATGGTTCGAACACCATTTTTTAAGTTATCTTCATTAATAAGTAGAAATTTGTACAATAATGAAATTTATTATAATTAACGAAATTATTACATCTCCTGTCGATTTATTGCGAATTACTAGATACGTCCTTCATTCTATAGTAATTCGACATCGTTATTAGAGGTCTTATAAAGTATACTTACCCTTGATCAATGTAAGATTAATGTTCCTTTTCCTGTTGCCGTCGGTCCATATATTTGAACAGTTTGCCATAAGAAGGATCGAGTAGGACGTTCTCTAAGTAAATCACTTTAAAATGTGCGCGATTCGGCTACAATCATGGCAGCAATAATCGAAAAACCCCACTCAAAATTCAAAGAGAATAAACAATCTTTCTAGGTATAAATCTATTGGAGACACGCCGTTATTTTCGGTGAAATATGGGTTCAATGTGATTACGAACGCACACATAAGAGGCAGGGATGTTAATTTAATACTTAACACTTGTATTTGTCATGGTTACATATAACATTGTAAGATAAATCCGGTTTTTGAGAATACAACTTCTTTTGAAATAAAAAATGAAGTACCACTGAATTGTGATTTTTAGGATAGTCTAGGTTTAATTTAAAATTGTCATAAAATTTATTCACAAATTATTTACAGGAACTTATATTAACAACGCTTCAATTCTCGTTCCGCGTTTGTCCGGGCGAATATTGAACTCTCGAGTTGATTCACACCACTAGCTCGACAGACTTTTCGACTCACTCCGCTAGCGTTACCTTTCGCAAATATTCGGCTTATATACCTTTTACTGCCTAAATTCTGTTAATCTGTTTTTCCGCTAAGCTTCTGCCAATTGTTGTTAATGTCTTCTCTAATCGCCAGCTGCGTGGTACAGGTAACGCGCCATGAATGTGTACTTGATTTTTACTTCCTTTAAAATTTTTTATTACGATTGGTTGTCTATTAAGGGTGCTTTCTTGGTCACCTGCCCCTTAGTTATAGAAATCAATTGTAATTGCAGAAGCAAGTAAGATTAGAACGATATGCTTGTGGAATTGACCTGTTTGGTTCTATTGTTATCTTTATGATTACTGTCTCTGTAGACAGAAGAATTAAGAATTAAAATTCATTTTTACTTTTGTCAGGTTGCATTCACATCCTTTATGCCTTGCGTTAGCTAGCTCTAAAGGGCGCTTCAGAGGCACTACAAAGTACATACATCTATTGCTTATATGTAGGAAATTCGAATTTCTTTTAGGCAAGTGTGTACTGCCTTTAGTAAACATGTTTTGAATCTCAGGCATGAATCAAGCTTGCTTTATTCTTCAGCAGTATGAAATTCTGAATCAACCTAGGCAGGTCTATCTGAGGCGATCCTAATCCGAAAAGTGACATATTCGCATCCACATATTGCAGGTCCGTGTTGAAAATGGACCAAATTAGCCAAGAGACACGCCTAGCATAAATTGGGAATATCTCTTCAAGCTTTTTGCTCATTTCTCATTAGCTTCAACTTGAGATTAGGATCACCCTATGAAGTCGTGAATCGTAATTTGGCATTCATGAGATCATTTTATTGATTTCTGGTGCGAATGGCCGAGCAGAACGAAGGGCATCCTGAATCTCATAATCACCGCAATGAAACTTTATAAATCAAAGAAGTACACTGTTGTCCTTGCAAAAGGAATATTCGTTTCAAGCTTTCATGTATTTGGGAAATCCGTTTTGCTTTCCGAGGAATAAGCAAATGCATGGAAATATGTACGTTCATTCCTTCCGTGTGCTTGTGCTCAAAATTATTTAATTAAACTTTGCATATACTATGTAGAATTTGGGCAAATTTCTTTTCAAGATATTGCCACATATGTCATCTTTCACTCCGTGCGTTTAATAATCGCATAAATGCAAAAGCAATTGTGAACTTATTTTAAAATTTTGCAATAGAAGCATAGAGTCCATGTTTTATTTTGAAATTTTTACATCCAAGACCAACATGGTTCTGAATATCAAATCATTAAAGATCCGCCAAAGTAAATGTCTCAAGTTCACATATGAAATTAAGGACTTAGTACACTTTCCTCTCCTGGCGTGAATAGTTGGCAATACGAAGATAATTCTATCTGCGTATAAAATGTCCATGCGGAGCTATGTAACAATTCTGTTAAACACGAAATTTGTTGCTATGGGTTGAGTTTTATGCATGAACAGGACATAGGTTGTTTATTTGCGTTTAAAAAGTGTTGAAGTCAGCGCAAAATTTATAAATATGTTTTATGGTGTTAGTGAGATATTGTGATATCCGTTTGCCTTCTTTTTTTGTGGAGATATTTGTATATACTCCTTTTTTCGCAGGATATCAAGTTCTTATAGAAGGCCATGCCGGAAGTTGATATTGGCAGGTGGGCAAGCTTCCAATTTACGAACACAGACGGGCCACATGTGATAATTGACATGATAATAATTGACATGAATACAAAGTACACTGTAAACTTTAAATCGTTTTTAAGAAAACAGAGAGTAAAATGTTTTAAACATTTACAGAACTTTTAAAAAATTATTAGATTTGTACATTAGACGTTCCATTCCATTATTGTCATGAATTGAGGAAGTTTTTTAAACTATAGTTTAAATGTAGAAATTACAAATAACCATGAGTCATAAAATTATGTGTATCTCTACTCAAGTATTTATGGACCTATGCAAGATTGGCTTGTACAGATTAACAAGCGGTTGTTTCTCGGCCGTTAAGTCTAATGCTGTGTTTGCTTTGCAGTACTTCAGCGTGCCACTTAGAAAAGAGAATAACGAATAAGTGCAAAAATAAAACAAATATGGGAAAAAGTTTCTAGAGATTCAAGAAATCTTTTGTTTAATCTTTAAATCAAGCGTAACCCTTCTAGGCTTTTTCCTTTTTAAACTGCAATGACAACCATTTCGCCTTATTGTTCCCAGAAAATTTTCTTGCTCCGTTTTTTCCCAAGCATAAGAGTGCATCGTCAGTTAACAAATGTCTACGTCACTAAATCCCTAAAGCAAATTGTGCTAACAACTGTAAAATGTACTGCAGCAACTAAAATAATTCTAAAGAATTTCTAGACATTTATCGGTCTGCCTGGTTTAAGCTGAGGAATATTTTGCCACACATGAATATAAAAAATAAAAATAAGCAAAGGTTTTATTATAGCTAAAAAAATAAACATATTTCAAAAAGAAACAAGCTTCAGGAAACCTTATATAAAAGAGTTTATTTTATATAAAAAGGGGATTTGTTCAAAATTTCGTTTACACTTTTTAAAACAACAAATCACAATGACAAACTTTTCCGAATTGCCTATTATACCGATTAAGATTAATTTGTTGTTCATTTCAATCAGTATTGGCGGTTGTGCCGATTATATAAAGCGTCCACAAGGTCTGAGGTGCATCTCGAGTTCAGCTTGGATGAAAGGAACGCTAAAGGTTCGAATCGAATTATTTTTAGTGGAATTGAATTGATTTTTATTTTATTTGGATTTAGACTTGAGGTATAACGAATTAAATTGAACTGAAGGGAATTGAAGTAAATGTAAATAAAACTGCATTACGATAAATTATAAAATAAATCAAATTCAAGCAAAATAAATTGAATTGAAATTATTTGAATTGAGCGGTTTTTTAATTGAATTCAATTACAATTACTTTTTTGTTGTAATTAGGTTGCAGCTGGAAAAAGTGCACTCGGATGGTGAAATTTTTTTCTTAATAAAGGTCATGCCACAATTTTATTTTCTTGTACACTGCGAAGTCGTCCGAAAGTCACTCCAAGCGTAATTGACGGATGGCAAACGATCTATTTCATCGTTTGATCGCAAGACAAAAATGGGTCGTGGCAGTTTTATTTTCATCCTCGCCTTCTCACTCTCTTATGTAGAGGACAAGATAATTTTCTATTATTTTTGGTTCAAGAGCTTTATAATTAATTCGAGTATCAACAATGTAAATGTATACTCGACCATGTAAAAAAAGCATAGACAATTCATTCTAAGTTGAAGAAGTTGAAGTTAATCGAGGTAACATAGGCTGACACCCTAAAAGCTTGAAGGCTTGAAGATGCAGCAATAATTAATTAATTATCAGGTAGATAAAAGCAACCATACTACAATTTAATAACATGGATAAGTTATGGTTACATACTGTACGATTTGTGATACATGATGTATTAAGTGTGTATTAAAAGAAAGTATGTAAAAAAGAAAGTCAGACAAATTTTAAATTTAAATTCAATTTATTTTATCTTTAGTGACTCTTGAGAATATGAGAATATGTTCAATATTGTAGTGGATTTTCTGAATCGAGTTAAGCTTGCTCGTTTGTCTGTCTGTCCGTCCATCCATGTATTTATTTTCTGCTCATATGCACTTGTGTTCACAACTTATAGAACGTAATTTTGAACATCTGCGTGCTTTGGTCCAAGGTCGAAAGCAACATTAACAGATCGGTCTAAGGACACTTCTACAATAGCATGTAAATTGAGAACATCTTTGTTTTCAAAAGGGAAAATAATCGTTTTTTGCTTATTATTCACAAACTGCAGCTGCTAAAAAAACCGAGCACGATTGTGCAATGTTTTAGGGAATCGAAATATTGTCTTTTCATCAAATCTTTGTTCCGTGCAGAAGGATGCTTCCAAACTCCATAGTATACGTTAATTCTTGGCCAGTGTCAAGTACGGAATTCCACTAAGTATGTTAAACTGTTCGTCTGCCCGTTCGTGTTATATCTGTTGCGAACATTGTCCTCGCCGTGGAAATCAATCCATCGTCTTTAAGTGCGGGAAAGGCAGCGGAAGTTTTTGCACGAAGATAGATATTAGCTATGGGCCAAAATGTAGAAAAGTTTTTGCTTTCTGGATTTCTTGCCGAATATTGCACGAACGATAAAAATTTGCATTTATATTCTACATAAATTACTGAAAAAAGCCACACCCACTTACCATTATAACGGATGAAAGCTTAGTGATTTCGATTTTCTTTTATTTTTATTGTTAGCATAAAAGTGATGGGTATAAAAGATTTGTCAAAACCCATTATATTTTTCTTCTTTAATTTTTGTACTTGTTTTCTTGTCTAACGGTTACTCTATTAAATTTGTTATCATTCGAATTGGCTGCGCTTTGTTCATGTTTCCTATACTATTTGTTAATATTTGGATTAAATTATGTGAAGCATATATAACATGAAACTGAAGGTTTCATATTGTGGAGAAATTTTAGGTTAATAGATCATGAAGTTATTACATAATTAAGATATGTGTACGCTAATATACCTAAAAAGTTAGGAAAATTTTCGAAAGGTTACAAAATTTTAATACACCATCATGTCCAGTAGCTCATTTTTAGAGTTGGTTATTCGAAATTTGGCACGTTAACAAGAGCTGCTTTATTTTTATTATTAGTGCGGTTGAGGTTTTTAACAAATTCGGACATGATTTGTGGTTAAGTTTCACTTTACATTAATAATGTTACAAATTTTTATGCACATCACCGACCTAAACAGTGATAATAAACAAGAAAGAGAACTATGATCGGTTCTGGTTGAATGTTTTACATCCATCATGCTTATGAAAAAAAGAAGTAGAAGCAAATGAAATTTTGAGACTCTAGATTATTGATGTGGCTGGAGTTGATTTTTGCCGTTTTTCCCAGGCTTTGTAAGACCGCTCGTAGAACATACAAATATTTATTTTTAATGTTTGTGAGTCATCAATTCAATCATTTTTTTTGTTTGCTTTCGAAAACGAAAACATTCTCAGTTAAATAGTGTTGTAGACGTGGCGCTTGACTCATTTGACTGGTTTTCGTCACCAATCTGCCATCAAAATATCAAATTCTTCTAACGAATTTTACACCTATAGTATTTGATACTGATCAAGGGTATGTATATGGCCTCTGAACATTTGTCTTGAGTGCTACGAACGTTATGACAAATCGAATATACATCCACTTTGTGCGAGATAGTGAGCACAAAAAGATGCATATTTATAAAGGTTCCTTTCTTCGTTCTTACCACAAAACATTTTCAAGTATCATTCGAAAAATATTTAAAGGTCATTAAAAATCGTTTTGAGCTTGTTTATTAGGATTGCAAAGCTTTCAAAAGTAATCTTTACAAAGCGCAAGAAAATGTCAAATGCGTCTATTATGCTATGTGTATGGATTGAAGAAATTCTTTTTGACCAATTTCTTATTTACTTGCCCAGAAACGAAAGTATATTTTTTAATAAATTCTTCAGTAAATATTCGAAGGATTTTTGCCGGTGTTAGAAAGAAAATGTTTTCTTGTTGAGGATTCTTTGAGCATGAGAAAATTATTATAAATTTTATTCAACATAACTTGTGAAAAATGACAAAAATTATTTGAATAGGACGAATGTAGAGAGAAGAGATTAAACTTCAATTAATACAAAAACAAGAAGCTGGTGGTATAGACGGTTTCTTATCCCATTTGTAAGTCATCACGCAAGCTATGAGGTAGATATACCCTTGGTAAGCATTAAGCACAGAAAATCGGCTGTTGCCTTTTGTTTGCTTCTGAATAGAGGTAGAAACTGAAAGTCGGCACATACACACTTAGTTGCTGCCCGCAGATCAAGTGTCATTGCGATATTGGGGTTACTCCCCCACATTAAACAGCCATTCATAGCTTTAATGAGAAAACAAGTACGATAGGCAAGCATTCCACAACTAGCGTACATTAAAACTCACAGCGACTTGATCTAAAACTCGTTGTAATTTTTTCCAAGAGCCTGATAAAAGCTCTATGTAAAAATTATTCCGATACACTCACTTAAACGCTTAAATTTTACGAAAACCTTTGGAATTAGATTTTTTTGGGGTATAAAAGTTGTTAAAGGATAATATAGAATAACGCATAGGTCAGGACATACTTTTTTATAGCCCAGATGCTGATTTTATTTGGACATCCCATAAACAAATCCTTACCACATTTTCGGGCGTACATAACAATTATGTTGAATCTATCGATTATTAATACGAATTATTGATCTAGTGAGTCAATGGTTTATTTATAATATATTGCATAGTAAATTTCTCAAAGTTACCAAAGATAACATCTTATACTTACTGCGCCGATAATCCATAGGAGCAGAAAGAATTGCCATTTGTTATGACTTTAGCATTACACTATAATCTTTCATGTAACTCTTTCAGGACATGGCTATTAGAGATTGTTGCATCACACGCAGGGGTGACAGCTTCTTTTTCTATGCTTATAAGTTGTAACGTGAGAAGCCATTTAAAATTGCTCGCCTTAGTGTTGTTGTTTTCGTTACCACGATTTACTTTTCTTTAATTGTATTGGTTGACTTTAGTATTTGAAAAATGTTGAATTTTTATTTATATAATTGACAATTTAAATAAATATATGGATTTGTACAAAGTAATCGCGTAATATGTGTATATATATATAACAGTAGTAACGCTAAATAGAGTCTGCGAAAGTTTGCTTCATGTAAACTTTTACCCTAAAGTTTAATGATTTTCCAACAACTTAAAGTCAACGACGGCGCGTTCATTTCCCACACGTTTATCTATTATTCTCTTTGAAGTTTTTTGCTATTGTTTGCAAATTTTCTAAAGCCTTGTATAAGCAACCTTTTTCAAATTGTTAAACCCACAAAGTCAATACAATCAATGGAACAAATTGTCCAATACAAAGCAAACTGATAAAATGTTGTTGATGATGAAAACCACGTAACCACACAATAAAAATTCCTATAAATATCTAAAGGATATTATATTTTTGTGTTAGGGAATATATGCAAGTTTAAATTGAAAAATAAATTTGAGATACAAACCAATTTTTGCAAGTAATAAAACTGCCTATGGCATAACAGGATTTTTAAACAATCTGTGTACAGTATATGGATATCATATCGAAATGTAAAAATCGCGGAGCTCGTTCAATACTGCATGGGTAGCGCCTTTTAACCAAGTAGTTTTAGATAACAATAACTCCTTTTTAATCATAGAAATAAATCTGTCCATGGGGAGCTGTTTGCTTTGCGTAAGCGGTAACCACTTGCGTTGTTTACCTTGAGCAACCGTAATTTAAGAATGGAGATGCATTAAATTTGCTTTACTGGGAAAGATGCGCGTCAAAGACGCGAATTAATATAAATATACGGGTAGCCAACGAAAGGTTTTGAAACAGTCCGCTTGCCTGTTGTACTCTGTTGAAACGCGGAGAAAGCTTATGTATAATAATTGAGTTGTTACTAAAGAGCGAGTGGATTCTGGGTGACCGTATGTCGGTAAGTTCATAGCGCATCCTTTCATATCCTAGGGGAAATGAGTCTTCGCAATTGGTGTTTATGTTTAACTCCTCAGCGGCGCCACGTGTTTCCTACAATTACGTGCATAACGGGAGGCAAGAATCTTTTATACCTGTCACCTTTATTATAAGATTATAAGACTTGCATAGGTGGATTTCGAATTTGACACTGGTCAAGAATATACATATTTTATGGGTTCTTTGAATGAAATTTTGAAATATTACAATCTTGGGCTGCCATGGTCCACTTTTTTTATTTTTCTTCAAGTTTTAAAGTAGCTCCCACAGAGTTTTATTTGCTGTATTTTGCGTGTAGTTATTATTAACTTTATTTTTTGCTCTAGACAATAAGGGGTTTCTCAGCTTATGCGGTACTGTAGGCATGCCCTCTAAACGATTTGGCCCACTTTCAACACCTACATGGGTGCTAGACCTCCCAATGTTTTTAACAAATTTGACACCGAAATTCTCATTTCAACGGCTCAAAGAACGTTGGCGATATAGGTAATGCACACGGACAGGAGCGCATGTTTAAATCTTTTTAGAATATGATGTTAATCAGGAATATATGTAGTTTACGGGTTCTTTGAAACTTGTTTCTGAGCGTTTTGACGAAACGAGTATATCTCCATCTCCAAATGGTGGGTATAAGAATGCAACTCGCCGTCTCTGTTAGGTACTACCCTGTATCACACGGTACGCCCATTTAAAAACTATGAGCAAAATCTAATGCAAACAATCCGCTAATACGCCAGAGTTGTGTGAAAATCTTTACTTCCTACATCGGTTAATAGCTCCCGAGACTTACACAAAAAAAAATTTTTTTCCACTTTATTTGTCAATTCAAGCAAGTATGCTATAGTACTTGTAGCACAATGGGATCTTGTACGTTGGTATTTTGGGCCGCAATTTTTGTTCTTCAAACGAACCCCAAGTGCCATATAATATTCGCTCTTCATTGACAGTGTATGAATTTCATGACAATGTATGAATAAAATATCATGATCATGAAAGATCATAAACTTGTCCGCCGATCGTGTCGTTCTTCATCGCTTTTTCTGCGTTAGATTCTTTCCGCTCAGGGGCTATGGATTCGATTCAGGTCAGGTTTTATGAACACGCTGTAGAAAAGCTCCCGCTTTCGATTCGACTACTGGGTAGAATTTTCAGAGTTTTTTTAACGTTTTCCAGTGTAATCATCTGCCTTGCGAGCCCACGTCGCTCAGAATCGTCATCGTGTGTATAACCTTGTTTTCCACCAGCAAAGTATCAATGAATTCTGGTTCTTGGCGGAGACGAGTTACCACAAGAACTTTTATGACAATGTTGGCTTTAAAATGATAGGGATTTTTTTGTTAGACGCCATATCTATATTTCGGAACTTACCCACCGAATCGCCGCAATCTGGCTAAGTGATGTGCTTACAGTTAAAAGTTTTTTTTTTATTAATTTAGAAATTTTGTTCTTTAAAGGCTGGATATTGCTAATTTTTCTTAACATTTTAACTAATCAAAGCGTGTTATCTAATGGAGTGTATGATCACAGAACTTCAACGAACATGTTGATAGTGGGCATAAAGAGATGCTGATGATTAATTTTTCTAAATAAAAACTGTATCTCCTTGCCAACGACTAAGAACTTTTTTGTAAGTACAGCTGCTTTGGCCTTCGGATTCCATTATTACGCCCATTGTGGCGAATAAATCTAACTTCAAATAAAAATGCGTGAAACATAGAAATATTCATCCCAATTTCCAAAAATCCGTATAAAAATAAAGCAAAGTAAATAAATATGGATTTCAGGTTATAAGAATACGTATAAAATATTTCTGAATTTTACAAGAATGTGTTTTAAAATAAATACGAGAAGGAATGCGTACGATATGATATGCGGTCTATAAGTAAATGCATTTTCACTCAATGCCATAGGCAAGCTACCAGTGGATGTTAAAAGATTCGTCGCCTACTCACTCTTTCACTCTTTCTTGCCTTTTTGCACAATTTTTTCATGGAAAAGCAACCAAGGCCGACCTTTGGATACCTTACAGCATATATTTATGAGCTCGGTTTGGTAATAATATGCTAATAATTTTATTTTTTTCAGTTTCCGTCATAAATAATGCTAAAAATTTGAGTTTCTCTCCATGTATAGTCTAGCTTTTCATGATATGTCCTACATAAAGGACCTATGCAGTCCAAATACCTTATCGTTAATCGTCTTGCTAAATTGCTAATATAAATAAATAGTATAATATTAAATGTTAAATATTTTTCTGAAGGATTACTATTCACGAGCAATCTTATATGGTTTGGTTTTCAAGAGATAGGCGCATGTGGTTCAGATTTCGCCCACTTAGTTGTTACGCCAAATTACTACCATGAACAAATTTTCATCGTAAAATGTTAACAAGTAGGTCTTTTTGGCACATAAAACTTGGCATTTCCTGAGAATTCTTATATGCAATGGTATTGAAAAAATAGACCTCCTGGTCCAAATTCGGCAAATTTGTTTACTGTGTCGATTTAGTGTTATGAACTAATATTCACCATGAATTATTAAAAATTATATCCTTTTACCCTGTAAAGGTTCAATTTTCTTAGGAACGGTTATCAAAGGGAACGGGGTTCGACAATTGTCCCAGCCAATCAAATTTTTCATTCCAATTTAAAATGTCGATATAACGATTTTTCAAAATAAGGAGTGAAGAGAAAACAAGGCCGTGGTTGAAGAAGTGGATCGAGGCATTTTCAGTGAGGTTCGTCTTCGGGTCAAAGAACATCAGTGTATGAAATTTCATCAAAATGTTTCAAAAATCGCGATATGCAGATTAAACACAAAAATAAATGGACAGACAACTGACGGGCAGACTGACACGCCGGCACACAACCTGAGGCTGATTCAGATGTGATGGAAATGATGATGTATAATAAACGGTGGATCTATCTTAAGTCTTTCTGGGTGTTATGTAAGTCCGCACAAACTTAATGTACCCTGTACCATAATCGGCGCAAGATTTAAAACTTTTACTAATATACGAAAATCACACGTAATGGGAACAATTTGAGAAAAAAATTTTCGTTTATATGAATGTGTTCTCTTATCTGAAAAAGTGCTGTAAAACAAAAAACTTTCCAAGAAAGATTTTATGAAAAGTTGCCCAGAAGAGTTTTGATATGAACAAGAACTAACCCAAAGAAAGTCTTCACTTAATTATTCATTTTATTCCAATAAATTTTTATTTTTCTTAAGAAATTTATTGAATTTTATATTTTATCACTTTGGTTTGCGATAATTTTTAAAGGGAATTTAGAGAATTACTATAAAGGTTTATTATGTTGCTTGATATGATTGCAAATTTTTTTTTAAATTCCTGTCACGTTCTACTGTTTGTAATCAGTTCTTAAGAAAATTGTCACGTTTTTCTTGAAAAAAAAAACAAAAAAAAATTCTTAAATATATTCATTGCATTTTCTTATCGACGCAAAGGCACTGGTGACCTAAATTTATTAAAGCAATTTTTCTTTTACAAGTTTTAATGGAATTATAAAATAAACAAAAGGTCTATAAAACTATGGAACGGTGGTATTTCCCACGTTCAATGCGGTTTCTCTAAATGTGAATTGAAACTTTTGCTTTGAAGAAAACGAAAACCGTTTTACTTAAAAGGAATTAGTTGAAGTGAGTGTAATCTAGAATTCTAGGACAGTACCGCTTTTCGTACACGCCATGAATTATCGATTGAAAGAAGTGATAATTATAAGATGCGAAAGTCTGGTGAATACATAGTGTGGAGGGACTTTCTTTTGCGGGGATAATGCTTCCTGAATCGTGGAAGATGGGAAATGGCAACCTGTTGCAAAATCGATTTCTCAAGTTTTTCCGCATACATGGATCAATTTGTCTTTAATAATTAGCTCGATTGCCTCGTCGATCCTTGTTGGTACTGATTTTGCCATTACGTATAGAATATTCGGCTCTATTCACTCGATTATTCTCTTCATTGCTTTTTGCTTTCTAATAATACCTTATATTCACCCCCCATCATTCAATAAGATCCAGTTACTTTTTCTTGGGCACTAAATAGGAATAGAAATAGTTTGCGAAATTAGCAATTATGTTGGGCCCTTAATCTGAGATTTCGAAAGTTTAAAAAAATTATGCTGTTAACGCATTGGCTGCACAAAATGCACAGGTAGCTAAAGCTAAAGTATAACATTCTCATGGTGATACCATAATTTCATTTGTCATGTTACGGTGCTATGTTGCCCAAGCTTTGAAAATACCCCAAAACTTATGTAAACTTCATTCTACAATGATAAAGTAGCCTAGCAGCCAGCGTTTTGCTCACTGCCACAATTGAACTATAAATCGAAAAATTTTTCTGGAAGCATATCACACAAGCAGACATATAGTGTAATTAAGATATATATCGGGGATATATTTCACTACGTCAACTCTACTGTTAATAGATGCAGTTTGCATTGCTACGTCTAAATTCTTACACGTCTGAGAGAGTACAATTATACGTACTTTTTTTGCTTAAGTATCATTTAATTGGAGCATACCGTCTCTTTCGAAAACCGAAATTACTATACCAAAATTACAAATCCTAATTTCTTACGATTTTTGAGAAGGAAAGGGTCAATAATCGCAAGTGAATACAATTATTTTAATTCTTACAGAGACATGAGTATATTACATGTTTAATTTTGGGTATTGTAAGGTATTATGATTCCCCTATTCATAGCCTCTTTGTAATGATAAGCAACACATATGATTAAAGATAAGATGGCCATTTCCGATGAATAATAAAAATTGTGACTTAAGTAATAGAAGTAAACTGCAATGAAATATATTATACGACACATTACCTTAGCGGCGAGTTTCACTAAATTCAAAGAATAAAAATAAGGGCAATGGAAGGCGACACAACTGCGGCATTACTACAGACATTAAGTCTTACAAAATTCGCACCAAACATAGAAACATATGTATATATGTGACATGCGCGTTCAGAAATATGTCCTTGCGAACTGAATTGCACCGAAGAATACAACAAATGTCAACTTGCTCAGATTGGTAGGGTCAACAGCTTATGCCGTTTTACATTCTTTATGCAACCCTGATACATCAGTTTCAAAATCCTATACACCTCCATCATATTTTGGGAAAGGAATCAGTTTCATACATCCAGCAAAAATGAAGCAGAGATCATCGAGAAATGGCTCGTAAGAGACAAAAAGTTACCATTAAATTGTAAATTCAGTTAACATTTTGATGCAATGGTACCTGATCTTTTCGCAGTATGTTCACCAAGCTAATTTTTTCGAAAAGTTTTATGAAGAAGATCAAACACCCACTCTGGAATCTGTGTTCAAAAAGGCCTTAATCGTTGAGACTAAGTAATCTGTAAAAACAAAAATACCTCAAGATGTTGGTGTCAACGTAACCAACAGGCTCGCAATGACTAGTAAGAAATAACTCTGGAAATTTAAGTACTTTGTAATATATATTATCCATGCACATTTACATACCTTTTCCAACGACACAAAGTCCCAAGTATTTTTAAACATACATGTCAGCATGACATCGCAATTAGCATTGTCTGGGTCATTATAAAAAGCCAAAATTTGCGATTACAAAATAGCTGTCGCTAATTATGCTGATTTACATTTTTCCTTCCGCATTTACTCTTTTTGTTTACTTATGCATTAAAATAAAAAACGTGGGTAGCGTTCCAATGGCTATTTTTATTGTTATTCCCTAAGTTTTAAGAATTATATTTTTTAAGTAAAGAAACTAGTCATCATTCAAACATCAACATACGCTTATTCATATCTGGGTCGTCAAATATATTGCTGAGCTTTTTGGAAATCACATTGCAGTTTCTACAGCATGCTTTTGACTAGAGGGGTTATATAAATAGTTTATTTTGATCGCCTCAACTATGCACTGCAATAGCGGTTGGAACAGCCATCAGTTATGTCACTACAAATTCAAAACACCTAAGTGTCGTTCTTGTGGAAAGACTGGACACGTAGCTTCCATTTGGCAGTGTAAGGTCAATAAGTTAAATTATATATCTAGAAATAGTTTAGATTCTCACACAGATTCTCTCACAGTTCTCATGATTTTTCTAATTTTAGTGTAACAAATAATTCCTACAGTGCTTACTACTTATCACTGATGCTTAGCAACGGGGCGGTGTGAGTTCAATGCATCACTTACATATCAAGGCATCACCAAGAAAGTTGGCGTTGTTGTATCGAAGATTAAACATCTTTCGATTTTCGAAAGTTCAATTCCCCAATTTTAGAATCCAAAACCGTTACCGCTTGTTTAGTTAAAAAAAAGATCACAAGAGTTAGTAAGCATGGGATTTTTAGAACCCATAGAAAATTCTGAATGAGACACGCAATTCTAAAACAAAATGGTGACGTCCGAATGTGTGATGACTAATTGGTCATTCTTAATAAATTTTTTAAGGATTTCAAATATCCGTTGCCCAGGATTGAGAAAATATTCGCTTCTGTATAACGTGGACAATTCTTTACAAAATTGGGGCTTCCTCTTCGTATGAAGGCAGCGGCTGCAATATTTCAAGAGACTATTGAAATGATTTTGCGCGTTATTCTAGAAATTGTGATTTATCGAGATGACATTAGCGTTACGGGAAACACATTTGAACAATGTTTGACACTAACTGCCAATTAGTGCTCATTCTTCAAACCCATAATGTCTTTAAATAAAACAAAGACCGCATCGGAATCGTTTTATCTACACCGATTTCTAAAAGTGTACTACAATCGAAAGCCTTTGTTGGTTTAACAAACTATTACTTCAAATTCATAAAAGATTGTTCTTGCAAAATGCAGCCTCCTATAGAAACTTTGATAAAAAAATTTTCAGATTGAGTGGTCCATAAATTGTCAGTTGGCTTACGGCACAGTAAAAAACGACATCACTGCTCTTCAAGTTTTAATTCTTAACTTATCTACACTCCTCAGCATTTGATTTTTCCAGTACTGCCGTAGCCGGGACACTCTCTCACAAATTTTCCGAAGGAGTTAGACTTATTGGTTTCGTTTCTAGAACACTAACCAAAAGGCAAAAAATGACAGTGCAATTGAGAAAGAAGTTTTGGCAATCATATTGTCAGAATTAGACAAGGAAACTGAAAATTTGGTTAATTAATACAATATATATTTCTTTTTTGGACCAAATCCAGTAATAAAAGCAAATTTATGTGTAAATCGACACTAAGCTCTTGTTGCTTAGGATTATCTCATTGTAGACGCACAAAATTTCATTTACAATTTTTTTATTCAATCTTCTCCGAAATATGCAACACCTCTAACTTTCTCCTAAATTCGATCTTATGTCCGAACTCTTTAGATATTAAATTGGTTCGATTACTAAAATCCATACATAAGTAGGACGCAAAATTTATGTAAAGCTTTTAAGTTGTATTGATCTTTCGGGAAACTTACACAAATAAATAGTGGCTTTTTGTTTTTTCTTATGTTCTAATGGTGTGTAAAGTTTTGACCGAAAAATGGTCCTTAAACTATTCTTCAATGATACAATAATAGAGAGTTAACCCTTAGGTTATTTTGTAACGTTTGAATTATAGCAAAGTGAAGAATAAGTGAAAATCATCAGAGGCATACTAATGACGCCTTGAATATATAAAGACGACCTGCGAAAGCCACCAAAAAAGGCTCCGAAAGTTTTCTTAATAGAGCCCGGACACAAGAGAAAACCCAAAATATTTGGTTGACAACTTTATTTATTCAACTAACTACATCTTATAACTAGAGCTTACGTAGCTGATTCTTAATAAAAATAAAAAAAAATTATTATACAGCGGCAAATAACTTGTTAGCCAAACACATTTGACTACAGAGTGCTTACTAAGCATGTGATACTAATAAACAATGCGTGCAGTATGTGCATCAGCCAAAGTAATGAATGAATGAAAAAATGAATGCATATTCAGCTATTTCAGCTGTGGATAGTGAGTGTTTTGTTTTGAAGTGTGTATCAAGTGATTTATGTCATTTAAAACTCTACAGTGTTGAGCTGGTGACGCGTTATTACTTCTATTCTTTACAGGAAATGCAAGAATAATAGCCATTATAATATATAATATAATAATTGCAGATCCGTTAATAGCATGCTGATATCAGCTTATAGAACAGATATTGAAACTGTTGCGATCAATATTGCGAACAGCATTACATAGATGAATGCCTTTAGTAACTTGATCCTTGAATTTTGAGATTTTTAGACCAATTTTTTCGTTGGCAGCGTTCACTGCTTACATGGCATGCAGTAGTAGTTTATGCTGAAGAGTACATCGACTTGGTTTTCTTGTCTGGAGTTATCCCATGCTGTTTGTGCGTCTTCAACTCGCAGTGGATACAATTTTGTAATTGGTGGCTGTATAATTTGTTCTTTTAACTTGACTGTAACTACTCGCACTAATCCAACGCTTCCGGGGTGAACGTCTCTAATTTTGGCTAATGGCTATTTAGTAGGGGCATAGCTCTCATTCTTTAAATTAGGCTTAGTTTTCATGCATTTTGGTCGTAGTTAGACCATAAATACTGAGTGTTCCCACTCTGCCAAAATGTAGTTACTATCTGTTGAGTTAGGCGCCACCTCGTTAGGAGACCTTTGCTTTTGTTGTCTAGAAACTTTTGCGCTACAGCAATGCGTGGCTCGGCTATCAAAAAATGAGCGAGTGTTAGTGCCCTTATCGATGTGAGGACGCCGTACATTGCTTCCATGTATAATACGTTCTTTTTTATAGTTTTACTATATGAAATTTCACTGACTTCACGCCAGCCTCCAGTAATTCTCCAAAATATCGGGTGCTAGGGGGATTTAAGTGCGAGTTTATTTTGTAATTGGCAATAGCTCCTTGTGCTACCTTGGACATCATATTGTACTGCTTTATTAGTTTCTTTTCGCTCCCACAAAATTGGTGATGCAACCGCTGGGTAAATCGGTACACAAGCAGTTTGGACTTAAAACTATAGGATGTTCTTGACTGTCAGATAAAGATGCGTGTTGCAACCTTCCGCTCACTCTGAATATCTCTGGCACCTTCGATTTCGATGTCATCAAGAAAACAGCCATCCCATTGCTGCAATCTACAACGCGTATGTAGACTGCTGCTATCGATGAAGCATGACAGAAGTCATGAAGTTCGAATAATAATATTGAGATGTTTCCTATAATATCTTTATAGCACTTAGTGTCGACCAATCTTTGATATAGGCTAGTTATTTCGAAACTATGTCGCTTGATACTTTCTCATCCTAATCTTCAGTAGCCATAATGACTGGTTGGATCCATCCTAACGGATCAAACACTTTTCCGACATTTGACGCAATTGTGCGCTAGCGTTTTCGTGTTCAGACGGAATTGGTGGTGTGAATTGTTCATCCTCTGCAGGTTGTCTTAAGCAGCAAATTGTCCGAGATGATGCACTTGATGTCCCATGTCTGATCGTGTTCAATCTTTAATGTTTGATTGGACCAAATGATTGTGGTCTTCATGCCATGCGTTAGAAATCTACGTCCCTCGCATCGACTTGAAATTGGCGATACATTTTCTCTGTCTGTCTGTAGTAACGACATATTTGTGTTTCTTCCACTTTAAGAGAATGTAAAAGACTGGATTTTGTACCGTGGGTCCAACCATCAAAAAATTTTTGAGGGATTTCCCCAAAGATGAGCCATGGAACACGGCTCTGACCTTTATAATGACAATCTCTCGTTCAGTCACCGCATGGTGCGATACACAGTAGGAATGTGTTGAATTTATTTCATTAACAAGTACCTCAGACATATGTCAAAGCTCGCGATATGCTTGTAAAAATCAATTATATTGATTTTTCAGATCCAAACTCACATTCTTCATTTTTGCTGGTAGTTTGTATGAAATGTCGTTCACATTCTCAAAACTCGCTGGACATATCTCCACTATATGCAGGCAAGTTTCCTTTTCTGCGCAACAATAGATCCGATGCGGATTATATTCTGTTCAAGCGGTGATCCCCGCCTAACAATAAGTCAGTTTTGCCAAGAACGTAATACACTGTATCAACTAAGTCCTTCTTGTTAATTACCTTTACCTGATTTAGCAGTCTATGAGATGTCTCACTACCAATGGAAGGTAACCCAAAAAGCTTGATGTTTAGTGTTTTCTGGCTCACTTTTCTCCGATGGCTGCCGAAATTGAACTATTGCTTACGTTTTTATTCCCTGCTATGCCTTTAATGTTTAGGTGCTTGGTATTTTCAACAGTTGAGCTCATCTTTCCCTGTTGAAAGACCTTTGTGATCCTTGGTCCAACAGAGCTCTAAATGGTGTAACCTCCCTTTTAAGTCCCTTGAGCTATAATTAAATTGTAGCCTAAAAAACTGTCTCTGTGTTGTAAAAGTGGTTTTGCGACTCGTTTGGGGTCGGCTCTACGTGTAGCAATGTATAGTGCATCCTTTCACATTTTTTGACCGTGATTTTGACGAACCTCATAAGCATTCAGGAAATTATGTGAAAAAATGATGAGGCACAAGAAGTTTCTTCTAAATAAAGGATCGTGTATTTCATTTTTCTATTTGCCTGCATTTTAAGAATATTTTTAGTATAGCTTCAAAAAAAACAAAAAAAAAAAGAAAATTAAATATTGTGGTTCCTCCAATTTTATTGTTTCAGGAACAATTAATTGAAACGATGTTTTCAGAAATAAATCGTTAGCTCCGTAAATTCTCGTATGAGTCTCCAATTCGTTTTATTAAGAAAATAAATTAACAAAATATTTGTAGCTTCCAGATAAACTGTAGGCATCACATTTTCATTGGGCTTTGCTCTCTGCAGAATTAAAGATTTAGACTCAAATTAAATGTCATTCTTACGTTGCACATTAAATGCCAAAAAAGCTCAAAAACAATTAAATGAAAGACTTATTGGACGAAAACCCACCTCTTGCGAATCAATTGTTTCTTGACGTTAGGGGTACGATGTGATCTTGTTGCAAGAGCTGACCAGGTATACACTGTTGCAGCTCAAATGGGAATTTCTGTCACCCCGGCGCACTCACCAGACGTGGCGCCTTCTGATTACCACTTAATTCAGATCGGTTCAAAATGGTTTAGCTAGCACGCGGCTCCGCAAAGTTCAAGAGGTGCGAAAATGAGTCGACGGTTGGATCGCTGTCAAACCAATATAAGTTTTAAGCAACCATACCGCCTTGTTGCTATGGTAAAATATTGTAGAAAATGATGGGAAATATATTGATCAAGTTATATTGCACCTATTTTTCTCAATAAACGCCTTTTCAAGTGAAAAAACTATCAAAATTAGCACAAACACATAATATAACATCACGTTCTCGGGAACGTGCTCATTCAGAAACTTCGATCATCTCTAGTCTTAGTAAATGCATAATTAATCTTTTCTTTGATAGTTATTCTTACCGATCGTCCAGATTTTTGGACGAAGCGTAATCGAAGTGCCATCTGTTAATAGTACTTGCAAATTAGATTCTAATAAAACAACAGCTCGCTATAGTGATATAATCGTATATCCAAAGAAGACCAGGAACTCTACTACTCCAACAAATATTGTACAATTAAATAGCGTTCGTAACTTGTAGCTAGACTAACATCAACAAACGCTAAGAATGAAAAAGAGAAAGGATAAGAATAAAAAGGAAAAACTTTGTAAAAACACACAAAATACATATAATATGTAAATATATACATTCATATTTACATACATACATATAATAAATATATAATGTCACTCAAAATCAAAAAAAGGGGAATCAACAGGCTACTCCAATAATTTTAAGTTTAAATTTTTTATTTAATAAATCGATACGCTTCGTACGTGAAGTCTCTGCAATATATTAAATTACTTTTCACTTACGAAGCTTATGTGGCCCTAACAATTTCCCCATCTTTTTCCACACCATCCATGCCATACGTAGTTGTATGTTTGCTTAGTAGTTATACTATGCGTATTGGTCGTCGGCAAAGAAGATTATTATAAGTACTATTAACGGTCTATTTTGAAGTTCTCCCGGGGCGTACACGTTTTCCAAAGTCAATCTAAAATTTATTGCGAATACTTTTATTCTTTACATATTTGTTTGAGAAGATGAAATTCGATTCGCGATGTTCCAGCTACAGTGTTAGTAGTCGGACTATTTGTGACAGTGACCTGCAACAATTTGTTCATAATGCAAATGACTATTCAGTCATGTGGATCAGTGAACCTTTCTCATGACAGCAAAAAAATTATTGTTTTCGTATTTTCTGGTTTATTTCTTGATGCACTTTTTTTTGGAATTTTCAAATTAAAGAGAGCCATGAAATTTTATGTATAACTAAAAATTAGCTGTGTGCTATATTTGGTTGATAAACGTGTTTTATTCGTATGAGGGTTCTCGCCCATGTAACCTTAATGCTTAAGATTAATTACCATTTTTAGCAGATTAATCACGTAAAACATATACGTGTAAGTTTCCTCTTCTCTGCTTATTTACAATCCTAATGCTGCCTGCATATGCACATATGCTAACTACATCTATCCGTTTGTTACATGAAAAAGAGTTGTACACAATATCGCCACAAAACAATATATTCTTAATTAGAGTAAAAACCCAATTTAACTTACGACTATCCTTTTTGTTCAGATATAAATCAGCTGAGTCTACTGAGGCACTTTCCTTAAATAGTAAACAATAAAGTTATTGCGTATTTTTTACTATTAAGCAAAAGCACCGCGCATGAAATGTTAAATATGCGTTCGCTGCAGCGGTAAAACACATGCGATAAAATGAATGCATTTGGCTCATCCCAAAACGTAAGGAGGTTTTCTGGTTTATTCTTTTCCTATACCATTCTTTTAGTTGTGCTTTATCTAAATCAAATGGTGTTTGTTACGATACTTCCATAAGTCATTAACTTGACTTTAGGCACAAGTGAAACGATCGTTATAATATCAGTATACATGAATACTTACCTTATACGAGCGCATAAATTTTCAAAATCATTCATTCATTCGACGAAGCTAAGGGCCTACTTAAAGCAATGCAGTGAATCAGCAGTCATGAGAGAACATCTGGAAAAGTGTTTTATTAAATTGAAAAAATTTTAAAACTAAGGCAACTCAGCTCGGAAGAAAACAATATAAAAGAAGTTAAGGCGTTACAGTCATGCAAGACCGACTATTAATCTTTGCTTAACACAATTCGTTAACTATCGTCGTCATACGAAAAGTAAGTAAGAAAGTATACTTTGCGGCATGAAGGCTCACTTTTGGTGGGAAAGTTCTTATGGGGAAAGATTAAAAAAATGGACTTTGCACAGTCTAGACATAAGACACCAATTTCATATCATTATTTTGTGCCAATATTCACCGCAAAATGATAAGAGTTAGAAATTGTTACTTCATAAAGACTAGATTTTTAGAAGTGGGTTCAAAAAATGTAAACTGTTATGTTAACTTCCATTTGGCATGCCAAAATATTGAGAGAAATATTAAATATATAACGCCTTTCTTGAATGAAGGTTTAAAGTGCGACTAATCGTAAAACTTTTTGATGCAATCCATCCGCGTCGGATGTCAATTCAATCAAATCATCAAACTATCAAATATCGTACCTTTCAAATTGAATACAAAAGTACTTGGTAGAAAATTGTTTCAATAAAAAATGAGTCTTGCTCAAATATTTGTGGGTTTTGCCGGATATGTATAAGATAGCTTTAGCAGGGGTAGTGTGTGGCATGAAGAGAACTATTTAAGTCATCAGATGCCAGCAAAAAAGTTATTGCCTGGAGAACAAAACACTACATCAATGAATAGAAAAAAGTTTCGTATCGCTTTGGACATTGCCTGTTGGCAAAAAAGAGTAACAGAAGTGAACGAAGAAGCATCAAAATTATATAATTTGAAAGCTTGTGCCAGTTTTTTAGACAACGTTCCTTACCACTTCCCACGTCTGCGCGAAAGGGTACGTATATGCAGTTTTTTTTCTTCTCTCCGATATGTTTTCACCATCTCTGGGCGAGTCTTCCACAAAAATACCTTATATTCTAACCGAGAAGCATGCTATCTGAAAACACGCTCAAAATTAGCACTCAAATTTCAAATTTATATTTCAGCACCTTTTTTCCTGTTTCCAAAACAAACACCACTGCTTTCAACGCAATTGCTATATCGTTTGATATAACAACTTTGTTCAGGTAGACGTATTTGTATAATGGTTAGATCCTCCAGCTAATTATTTATTTTCTGTATTCAACTGATTCACAACATTTATTTCGGAACTACAATTCTATCTTCGAGAAAGAAATTCGAATAGACGGAACTGCATTAGTTCATTATACGCAAATTCCTTGATCAAGATGCTTGCGTTCTTCGCCACGAATACAACAGCCAATAATCGCAATCGCAGTTGCATTGCTGCTGTGCTGGAAAAAGTGAGATCAACTATTGGGAATGGATTTCAGTAGGAGGATGTGTTCAGTATACGCGCTAAACACGCGCAAAAACTTAAAGACTTATATTTTATGCGAGCAACTAATGCTCCTGATAAGCTTTAAAGCACATTTTTTGCAAGTAATGTAGGAAATAATAAAGGTGCTGCTGCTGTTCTACTCCAGAGAAAAAAAGAGCAAGAAAACAAATTAAAATCACAAAAAGTCTATTAAGATTTATTTCTTGTTTTATACAAATTTTTTATTTATTTTTTCTGCCTATTTACGGTTAAATATGCAAATGTTTATTTCCATATGAAAGCACTTGAGAAAAATATTTCTCTCTCTGTAAAAACAATATAAAATACTACGTGTACATATTTGTGCACACGTTAAGCTCATTTGGTTGCAAAGTTAGCTTTCTGCGTGTAGTTCTGCTAATCTAAAGACTATCCAACAAGCACAGAGTCAGTTAAATATATGCTTTATTGCATAAGTTGCCTGCTTAACATAAGTAATGGTGTTAACGACGATGCACATTAATAGAATTTACAGGATTTTTTAATAGTTTTTATATGGCTTGATATCAAGCATTTGCGAACTTTACAAACTACCAACTTTATGGACTGTTTCAATATAATGACTATTAAAAGTGCATTGAACTTGTTCAGTAATAAATATGGTTATGAGAGCGCTTTGAATATTAATGATTCTCTTTCGGTATGCACACTATAAGCGCAAAAAGCAAATAGTTTTGAAAATATTACAAACAAACTTTATTAATATAAAAAGTTAAAGTTTTTAATATATTTTGAAATATGTACTGATATGCAACCATGGGCACAATTGTAACACACATTTCATCATGAATTCGATTATAAAGAAAAAAAAATCAATTTTGTTATAAAATATAATTGTAAATGTTGTAAAATACGCTAAAAAATAATGTAACATATTTGATGAATTGAAATAGTGAAGTTCAAATGATCCGACCCGAGCAGGCATAACAAAAGTTGGGTCTATCTCGAGTCACTCTGGTTGTTGCGTACATCCAATATTTCCTTGTGCCACAAGTCGTGTAGCGTATAAAAACTATCCCGAATTGCTGAGATTTTGTGGGGTTACAAATAGAATAAAAAAATATCGTATTCGAATATGTTGGCTATATATTTGAATGCGATACTTTCAGTTTTGATCGTTTCGTATTTTACTTTAATTATTCGTAAAGTTTAGAGCTGCAATAGCTAGAGAAAGAAGAATAAAAAGAATTAGTAATCCGCGCCAGGAAGCTGCCTGAAACACTTATCCCATTGCAATACTGCAGAAGAACACGTAATTTTTTTTATTTAGTAAGGATGGGAGTGTCGAAGTCATTATTCCCGAATCGCGACTCCACTTAGATGATAACACTGTAGCAAATTTTTAAAAATTTTAGTTTATTTAAATTATTTTAGCTTAGCTAAATAAACATCCCATCAGAAGCAGGATAACTTAATTTAATTATCTATGAAATGAAATGTTAAAAGGATTGATATTCTTGTTATTCTTATATTAGGCCACGAAGTTTACAAGTGATATTGTAAAAAACTGGTTCACTTATATCCATAGTGCTGTGGTAAGAAAATAGAGCACAAATATTTTTGCATAGTAAATAATACAAAACTCGACAATTTTAAATAAATAATTTGCACGGCGATAATCACGAATTCATAAATATTATTGCTGATGGAATTCAACTTGCACGAATTGGATGGAATTTTTCAGAATCGCGCTTTTCCTTAAATTAAATTATCGTTTGATATGTTTATGGCTTCAGATATACGAAAGTAATCACATAATTACCTTCTAAATAGAAGAATTTACTTATTAGGGCTCGCACATATACACAAAATTATTGTTTTGATTGATGAGTAAAATCACTAGGTTTACAAAAAACAACATATAAAAAAGGAATTCTTGTGCTAAATGAAAAAAAAAATATCATCGCGAATCACTTACCTTTTTCTTTAAACAAAGTTGAAGCTGTAAACAAAACAACAAAAGCTGTTGGTACACGCAAGCATTAAATCAATGTAGCAACAAAATCAACTTTCAGTTATGTACGCAAGAAGATTTTCTTGGAGATGATACAAACACAGCATATGAATTGACATATTATTGGTTTACGACGGCTGAGTGTGTTAAAGTATTCCGAACGAACGGTCAAAGGCACAAGTAAGTTTTAAAACATTTTCGGCAAAAATTTGCGTCTTCGTCGTGCGGAAATTATAACAAAGTCATTGCCCAATATATTGTTTGTAATGACGTCACTTTGTTCCTTTTTTTTGGCAGCAAACGAACTCTACGCGAGGAAAAGAATGCACCATATAGATAATTCAAGAATAGAAATTGAATGCCTCGTAAGAACAAGTAGTGCTGTTCCGACAAGCAAAAAGCCATTGGAGGACGTAAGTAATGCTCGAAGTCGGCAATGACAGGAAAACAGGGCATGTGCGGTATGCTATCCAGTTTGAAAGTTTACATGTAATTTTTGAATCGCAACGCAACCATGCTTTGACATGGATGTAAAATCACTTTGTCATGCCTTTGCTTACTCTCTAGTGCTTGGTTCAAACGAATGAATTGTAATCAATAGCAATAGCGGCAAGCTGATCTCACCAGATATGGAACATGAGTTCCTTCTCTTTTGCGATGCATTGCCGTGCTTATCGCATAGGATTATCACAATTTCTTATTAAAAGCTACGTCTCAATAGAGAAAGACTTTCGCCTTTGAAAAATCTGCTCGCAAGTGAAAAAGCTTTTTTACACGTCTTTCGGCTTCCAATTGTACGGGATCCATCCATTTTATCTGCCTTCGCACATTTCCATTTTCCAATTTTCAATTTTTTCCGCGTCAGAATCGCCTCTTTTCAATCATATAAACCAGAATTCGCAAATTAAGCATTATATGGATTATGAATACAAAAAGACTTTATTTAGTCTGGCAATAAATGAATATAATATTTTATCATGTCAAGTATAAAAACTGAAATGTCGCCAAACGGATAATGGTAAAAATGATAAGCATAACGTAGTAAAAATAAAAAATAAATGAAAATATATAGGTATCGCTTCGTCTATATGTCATTTCATCAATTAATTTAAGTATACAATGAACAAGTAAGAAATTTATATTGGGCTGTGACCGAATTTTTTACACTCTACATGTTGCGACCGCAACTTAAAAAAAAAATTTTGTTTGTGCGAGCGTTGCGGCAGCAACTCAAAAGGCCGTGACAACTATCCGAGAACAATTAAAAAAGCGACAACAAATGTGTTAGGGACGAAAATTTCAAGAAAGTGTTTTATTTTTTATGTATTAAATGACAAAATTAATAACTTTAACATCGATAATAATGAAAATAATGAAAATCCGCGTTATCGTTTTCCTCCTTTTCCTCCTTATATAAAGAATGAGCTAACATTAGTATACGTAAATTTCCTTGTATTGCACATAAAATAAAGCAGTCAGAGTTGTATTAGCTGTCTGAGAATAGTTATGGCCAAGTTGCCTAATTTGGAACATTTCACATTTGTACTTCAAAATACTAAAGAAGTAAGTTTCCATTCTCTGCATTCTGGTCTTTTTCCTTTTGCAGAATATACGTGAAAACTTTTACCGCGGCTACCAGTTAGCAGAAGTATTATTTTGCACGATAGGCATGTTTCTCGACCGATTTGGCCCATCTTCGTTACTGCACCGCGTAGAAGAGCTTCTAGTGTAGTTCCAGTCAAGTTTGTAGCTGATATCTAAAACGAAGACGGACAGATGGACGGACGAAAAGATTTCGATTTCCACTGTCTGAGAACAATTACACTCTATGTACAGGAGCTACACGATCGTCCACAGAATATGTACGAAAATTGTACAGAGAGACTTGCTTAGAACGATTCAGAATTTGCTGCTGATCGATAATCTGTGTACTTTATGCACTCTCTGAAGCTCATTTCTTTATGTTGCAAATGTGTTAGTAAATCGAATGCTCACCCTCTCAGCGGTGTGTATAAAAAAATACAAATTAAAATATATTAATATAGTTCCGTCTATACATCTTAAAGGCGCTACAAAATTTCTAATACTTAAAAATAGGAGAGAGACGTAATTGGAGGCCTGAACTAATCATATGGTCTTTGTCATTTTTTTATTTTTTTATTTATTTATTTATTTATTTATTAGGGCCCTACTAACAAGCAGATTGCTTAATACTAGTAGGTTAGATTGATGTGATTACAATGTAGGAGCTATCAAAAGTATAAAAGAAAAAAAGAAAAAGAAAAAAAAGAGTAGGTATATGATGATTAAGAGAAAATATTTTAAGTAATACGTATTAAATAAATTATGATATACATAGTAGCATATATATGAATAGTAGCAGTAGTAGTAGTAGTAGTAGTAGTAGTAGTAGTAGTAATACAAGTGTGATATACATATTATAGTAACGAGCACTGCACAGTCATACCCATCCCTGTTCGCAGATTTAGTAACTGAAATTTCAATCCACTGCAAAATGCAAGTAGACTTGTTTACGAAATCTCATAGTGTCGGCGATATTATGGATGTAGCTTGGTAGTGAGTTCCAGAGTCGGATGGCATATATAGAAGAGTAATGTTCAGACATGGACAATTTATGCTGCAATTGTATGATATGTGTTTCGTCTGCGCGATTGGATGAATTTGATTTTTTTACAATTGAGGGCGAAAAAATTTCCAGCAAATATATAAAAAATAACACGTTATATACCCACTTGTTTAACCAGATAGATATTTCTTAAATATTATCTAATATTTTGGACATCCGTATGTACATTGTATACTGTGTGTCCATATACTCGGATAGCTTGGCAGCACTCTATTTCTGTTGTTTATCTTGACTCACACTTACTTGTAGACGCTTCATTGACGAATTCAAGTCATTAATTTTTTGTACCTGCTGTATGCACCTGCATCACTGCGACGAATATTGTTCGCGATGTATAGTTTTTCAAATTGTTTAGTTGCAATAAATATTATTTTTAATATTTGTTTTCACTTTTACTCGGTAATAAGGCACTCTATTTTGAGTAGCTCTGTCTTGCTATTGTTATTATTATTACTATTACGAGGTTGCGAAAACCCCAATACAATATTCGAAGAGTCTTTACGCTGCGATTATGCCAAGCATTATCCATTTTTGATTTGTTTTCGATTTTTGTAATCCGTTATTGATAAGCTATCGCAGATCCGCACACACGCGAAGGGACCGAGGAATTTGCCATGATGTGATCGCTTTTGATTATTGTTTTAAAGAATTCGTGCGTGTGCTGCTGTTCGGGAAAACTGTTGTTTAGTTGAGACACTTTTCGTATTATGGTACACTTCTCGTTCAACCTGTGTACACCAGATTTTAGATCAATATTTATTGTAGGTACATTGTCTACTATTGGTCGATTACGAAAATTTTATGATCGTCGGCAAACAATGAATTAGTCAAGTCCCAGCTTTTTACATAGGTTTTCGGTTTAAGATGAACTGACGTTTTTTAGGTAATCATATAGGCCAATTTCGTGTGGATGGATATTACAGCGATCCTTCTCTTCTTCCAAGCTCTTTAACTTCCTTAATCGTCTTCGAAAAATATATTAACAAAAAACTAAACATTGAGTTATTCGGGCACTCTAAATAAGAAAACTTTTTAATTTCTTAAATTTATAGACAAGCGCAGAAGAAGAAGAGTATTGAGTTGTTATTCGCGGTCCTTTGCCTACTTGGGTACTCATGCGGGTTATGTTTATTCAATTTAACTCAATCTAATCACCACTTGTAACACCGGAAGATATACTGCACAGATGCCTCTTTGCTCCAATAGCCAGTGAGTTACTTCATCGGCATGCTCATAATAGCAAGCAATTATTCAAACTTACAAGGTCAGACTTAGTTTTCTTAGTGTTTTACATTTCTTGCAAGCACGTGGAAGTGTTCTTTCATAAATTAATAAACTCATAACTTGCAGTGGAGAACTAGCTTCAAACAAAGCATTGCAAGAATACCCGTTGAATTGTTGGCTTTTTGTCTACATTTTGGCAGTCGCAACAATTAATAATTTTCCTAAAGCTGTGAAACTATAATTTCCATCAGCTTCTGAACATTTCTCAAAGTTAACCAGAAGCTGAACGGTCTTTATGTATTTAACTTGGATGAAAGATTCTTCCTAAACCTATGTACATCCCATCTCACGTTTTGTTTTTTACCAACCCTAAGTAGTCATTAGTGTGAAGTTCGTATGCGTCTTAATTAGAAACCATTAATATTGAGAGCACCGCGTTTTACGCAAAGTACTGGCGAAGATTCATTGGTTGAAGTCGCATTGTTTGCATTCAGCATATGCGTCGAAAAGTCTTGGGTTAATGTACGAAAACTTTGCCTGAGTAATTATCTTGAAATATTGTGTTCGTATTACCCGGCTTTTGTTAGGATGTTGACATATGAGCCATTAAAGCTTACTTTTAGTTTCTATTCACAATCATTTGCAATTGTAGATGCATGCAAACTCGAGTAGCATTAACATCATCGCTTTTTATTCGGTTGCTGTTTGCTCCCGATTTAACGAGATTACGAAATGGTTGCAATTGTGTTGCAACGCGTGATCCATGCATGTTTGAAAGTAAATTGTGAATATGAATGAAAACTGAAAGGGCAACTACTTGGCCCGATTCTCATACTATGTTAAAGTTGTTAATTGTAAACTAAAACAACAATAGTTAGTTTTGTAACAATCCTGTTGCTTATGTAAAGCATTAGCTCACAAAATTTAAAGTTTTCGCTAAAAGAAGTTGCCTTTTTTTGTTAGCTATCATATAACAACAAAATATAGCAAAGAAAGATAGAAATAATTTCTTAATTATTCGTATGATGCTTTTAAAGCTTGCGGTTGCACGTAACAGTGAATATTTGAATAGATACGTATATGTGTGAATATAAAGCAGATGCTTGCATATAAAGATGACTCATATTTGATGACTCAATAATTATTATTGTAGAAGGCAGTAAGCATAGCTCGCAATAAGCCAATAAATCCGTCTTTAGGTTAAATCAAATTTCTTAAAATTTTCCTAAAATTTTTTAATTTGCACAAAGAAGAAAAATTAAAATATATTTATGACAGTCGGATATGTTTAGGGATAAAATGAAAAAGTTGCTTTCATGTTGATCTTTCAAAGATAAAAGTTTGTTAGCTTGCTTAGTTTCAGTGTTTGATATAAACGCTTTCGGTCCTCTAGCATATCTACAATGCTTAAAAAAATTCATTAGAAAGGGAGAGCCCGAAATTGCTCGCATGGTTGTCGTAAATATTAATAATAATGGACAAGAGACAACAGATTTTCTTTTTGTGTCCAGGTTTGTTCGTTAAAGTCTATCTTTTCTTAACCAGCATAAGATTCTGAAGCGGTTTGACTGTCTTTCTGTCATCAATTTACTATATGCTCTCTTAGTTGACGCCTATAAACTGAGTTTGAAAATCAGCCTGCATGGTTAGCGTGAAAGAAATGTAGTGCATATTGTAGATGAATAAATAATATTTGGAAAGATTGTTAAAAATTTCGATGAAATAATAGATATGATGTGCATGTAGTGTGTAGTAAATAAAGCCGTTTTAATATGTATTGTGGTCAGCAAAGAACCCATTGTAAAAGCGAATCTAAGAGGCCAAAGATCACGATCAACTAAAATTTGCACAATGAGTTGATAGGTATTAAAGACCCTCTGTTAAGTGGGCGATTTAAAAGAGAAGAAATGTGTCTTTGATTGCGAGACAATTTCAGCATTTGTTCAGTCACAAAGTTGAAGCTTGCACTGCTAATTAATTTTTAGATACCCAGTGAACCTAAGCATTGAATCTGACCAAACGCCTGTCTGTCATAATTAAGGCATTAAATTAATCTGAATATATACAACCTGATAATACATGCAACTCAATTCGGGGTTTGGACAGATATTTACTAGAGTTTTCTAACTCTTTTTGAAACTGTATTTCATTATTAATCCTTCTCCGGCAGACGGCGTCGATTATTTTATTGAAGCGAAGAGTTTTTCAGCAAGTGTCATCAAACGGTTTAATGTCACCAACAGTGCGTTAGATGTTCGCTCACAATGCATGCATTACGTTTGGTTCATTGATGCCAAGCAACAATTTCTTCAAAAGTATCAAAAATCACTACTCGTTGAAAACCATTCCATATCCGTTTCAGAATTTTTCTTGCAATTGTTGCTTCACCAGGTGCTTTTTTCTTCTATCGGCCCATATTAAAATTACAAACACTATTGAACACAGCCATTAAGGCAAAATGGGGTTTATATTTGACGTATGCTCTCAACGTAAAGAAAAACCATATCGCACTTAGCGAAAAATCGCATACGAAGGAAAGACCAAACGAATGATCGGCGAAGATATTCATGCTGGAATGTGCATGGTTCATATTTGGCGACGCATAAATATGTTATATTTCTCACATAGAACACAACACATATTCCATCAAACATGTCGAAGTAGATTTCTTTCTCGGCAGTTTTCCGAACGGATGCCGTCGTGAACGGGAAATACGTCAAATTTTCGTTACCACGCTTTGAACCCTGAAGTGTATTCACTTAAAACTCCCTGGCTTTAAGCCCAAAAATATTTTAAATGTTTTTCACTCTTTCCATTTTGCCAAGTTTTGCCGTGACATAATTGTTACCTAGTGGACGTCTGAAGACACATAGGTTTTTTAATTTACATCCTATGTAAAAGGATCGATTAAATGAAAACTAGCTATTAATATAAAGAACCATTTTTCTGTCGATTTCAAAGTAGATCCTATCGATTGTAATAAATGCTTCAGCGCTTGATTTGATTCCCCAAATGTTCTCGAAGTGGTAATTCTAGTCCTGAACACATCAAAAATGTTTACCATCCAGGAATATGCTACTTGTTCAATCATATTGATTGCGTTTCTGAATGACGTCTTCTTCGTAGGATGGTGCATTATCATGCGCTTCTCTCCAACAATACTCAAACGGTTCAAACTGGAATTAAAAGTTTTTCAAAACTTAAACGAGTTCGATCATCAACTTCTTGATTCTGTCGAAGGATTAATTGTCCCTGGCGAAACAGTTCAGTTACTACTGTGTTTTTGTATAATTTATTTCGCTGCGCTTTTTCAACTCACGAGTTTCGTTGTATATAGCGGCGTTCACGACATTTTATCGCAAACATAAAACTTAGTTTAAACTTTTCATCAAACAGTGGAGCATTTGAAGACGTGATTAACAAAACTGTTCAATTTAAAGGAGATAAATACTCGAATTGTGTGCGTTAATTTAATGCATTATGCATTGAAAATCTGCCTTGGCGTTATCTTTTATCTACTCTTATCTACGTTTTTATCTCGAGTACAGTGTACACTGAATGTCAACTATTGACTTATTATTAAGTTCTTCAAAATAGTAACAGTATTTTTAATCAATTATCTTCTTAACAAAAAAATCGATTCCGAACATAAGTGCACAAGCAATTTTAAATGAATTGTTTATGTTGCTAAGTGATTTAATTTGCGTAGAGGTGAAAGTCCACATATATTTTTATAATCGACATGTACGCGTGGGGTCTTGTGTTAATGTAAAAATATATACAGATATATGGTAATATATATCTATAATATAATATTATGTATACATATATATATAAATATATGTATTTGAAAAGAGCAAGAAGGCAATTTAAAGGTTCATTTAGATAGCAATGCACATGATGCCATAGCAAAAGCTTAAGAGTATCGCAAGTCACTTCATTGCTGTTCACAGGTCTTGGCAAAGAAGCAGTGAAAATAAACAATAATATTATGAAGAAATAAATGATTGGATAAATAATAAGAAAATCATTGATATTGAAAAGGAAAAGGTTAGGAACTTAATATTACACAGCATTAAGAAATAGTACAAGAAGACATGAATAACAATAATGACTTCGAATGATCCAAAGAAACCAAAATAATCGGTAATGAAAATGTAAAACCATTCCATATATGTATGTACTTATGACGCCAAACGCAGAAAAAACAAAATAATACTTTACTATATTCTAAAAATATCATTTCCCAAGTCGCCTTAGGATTAATAGGAAAGTAACTCGAAAAACGCCGTTAAAGTTAAAATGAGTTAATGTTAAGGTAAATGCAACAAAAAGCATTTCACACTGAAATTGCCATTTGAACGCGTATCAGCGAAGAAGAGGGCGCAGTAGCTCCGTTATTTCGCTTGAACGGTGTTCATGCTGTGGTCGCGTACGGTTTACTAACGCAAAACTCTGGCAATCTAATATAAATTTGGACCATCTGGGCCTATTTTTGCACCTCATCTCTATATGGGCACAAAGTCTAAGTTTTAGCCTTTTATGACGAATATAGCAAGAAGCGAATAAGATCGTTGATAAGAAAATCAATTCCGTCAAATGTTTACCGCATGTTTTGGGCCTAAAGACGCCTATTAAAAATTCATATGGAAGCAAAAAATAAACGTTTGGTATTTTATCTAGGAAATAAAGGCAAGCTGACGCACCGTGTTAAAGGATCGGCCTTCTCCGGCTGTGACGCTTTCACCTCTTTTATCTGCCTTTGTGTAGTAGTATCCGTTCTGAGGAGAATAAAACTTACCTGTTTGTTTTTGCGTTCATATTGCAAATTATGCTATATATAATAAGCTAGTGTGTCCATAGGATCAATACTAATAAAAATCATATTGCTAAGGAAAGTGTAGAGAAAAATATTTGCTTCAATTTAATGTCATATGTCATCACTTCTCTGTTAAAATTGATGATAAATTGCATGAATAATTTTCTCCTTTTTTCCTTTGTACCTCTTAATATGAAAACTTTTATCTATCTGCACAGAAAGATATTGCAATTCTATTCTACTAGACTAGACTAGATGATAGACTGACATACACAACGTCGAACGTTAAACGGACGCCAATATACTAAGCTCATGTGCATGCCGACATCGATGTTGACTCCTGATGTTTACATTTTCATGCATATGCAGATGATAAATTGGCTTTCAACAACCTGCAATTTTTCAATGTTTAGAGGGCATATGTGTGCTGACATGTGTAACATTGTACCATCAGGCACACATTCATTTAAAATTCATTTTGTTAGCTTTAAATTTTTTCTTTAATTTTTATCATGTACAATGCCTGTCAATTCTCAATGTTATTATTTTTTCATCATTGTTTTGCAAATTTTCACTGCGCGAAATAATCTAAAAGGTTACAATTATCACGCTTACGCAATGAATTAATTACCTTAAATGATTGGTAAGCGAGTGTTCTTTATGATACGTGTGTACGACGTTTCTCTTTTCATGAAGCTTAACCCTTAAATGAATGAGTGTTTATTTTTAATAAATAAAATTTCATATCAGTCGGGAAACGGGTGTAGTTATTGGGGGAAAAATACAAAAAAAAAAAAACGCGCAAGAATTTTTCTTTAATTTTCACAAACGCATATTGATGTATTTCAACGTCATCATGAACAATCACTCTTTGAGTCCTACCAACCCACTGCGCATATTAATATAATACTTCAAATATAATTATATCGCTCGCTACATTATAAGAGATGAAAATCCGTGGAACAATTATTGTTAGCGTTTAAACATAAAAGAAGATTGCATTTGGTACATGATCACTGTGTGGTACCCTTAGAACGACAGTGCAATTTTACTCCCCGAAATGTTTAAAAATATAAATAATGGGATAGAATAACACTCTAGGTTTCTTCGCCTGTAAATTTTTGAGCTATGACTAGCCCGACCGATCCCTTTTATTGCCATTTATATGAGAATCCACAATGGGAAGAGCATCATTCCGAAATCATTGCGGAACTGAACAAGATTTGGTAATTGTTTGTTTGGGATGTTCTTTGCAATGGAGTTTTTCTCATAACTATCCACGTATTTGTTAGCTGGACGCATCAATTGCTGCTTTTGACTCTTATACGGTAGCGACTTAAATAATTATCCATTAAATCCATTTCTTCCTTGTGCACAATATAAGCTTGCAGTAACAGATATTGATCTTTTGCTTTTATCGCTTATTATATTGACAGATATTGTGAACAGATTGTGAGCCCCTACAAGTAGACAATAAAGTAAAAATCTTGTTGTTTTCCACATCGTCGCTGAAAAGTTAAAACTATCATGGTGAGAAATTCTTTTCCCATAAGTTCCCCTAGTATTCGTAGTTTTCATTAGATCCTTCTTCACGGCGAGTCTACAATTAGGCAATCTATTCTGCAATGCAGTTCCGATTTGATAAACAGTGCGCCAGGGGTAATGACGTTTAAAAATGGTCAGGAAACACAATATGATTTCTCATTCTCTGGCCATTTGTAAGACGATATTATTGGTGACTCTCAAATCTGGCTCGTCTGCTAGTCGACTTCTTTTGTCTTCTTGTTGAGAGTACACTTGGAAACGGTATGCGTATCCCATGATGCCACATAAAACCAATGGCTTGTAGCCCCACAAGTCTAGCTATTGTCTATTGAGAAGCGTTGATCTGTGGAAATTGAAGAAAATGTTTCGTTTAGAAGGTCTGAGCTTGTGTACGTGATCGTAACTTGATGAGACATAATCTCTCGGAAGACGTTTTTCATAATACATACGGTGTGAAAATTATTCAGCCACATTTTAACGATATAGTTATTAAAACAACAACAAATTAACTAAAAAAGACTAAAAAAAAATGAAAATAGTAATAAATATTTCACAAAATAACTGGGTTTATATAGAACCCATTTTATGCATTGACATATTTTTACAACACAAACAAACTACATTTTTCTTGCATAAATTTATCAGTAATTGCTAAAATATAAATATGATTCGTTACTCTAATCCTGTTTCTATCTGAAAGCAACCTTTTCTCTATGTTTTTTTTATATCGCAATTCATAACACCCGCCGTATTCAGACAGCCCCCCAACAATGAAAATTGTCACATATAGCGAAAAAAACTGTTCTACTTGCATTCGGAAACGACAAAACCGATTTGATAAAATTAAATTTAAAAAAACAAAATCAAACAGTGCAATGGTTGCTATATCAAGAACGATGAAGTTTTTAACGCACGATGCACATCTACATCACTATGCATTTAAGGGTCAACAGATTTCTCAAATATTTATACATACATATCTCCTAATTTCATTTATTCGTACTTTCATTGGTTGCCTCCTAAAGCCATCGACATTGAGTTAAAAATTTCAATATAAAAAACCTTTGCTTAAGATTTGGTTCATAAACACCAGAAAGTTTAATATAATCAAAATGCCATACGATAAAACTGTTTGTTGGCTAGTGTCATATGTTCGTTGACAAGTAGTCTTGGATTTTCTCTTCATTACGTTACATATCCAATGCGCATCTGTGTTTTAGAGGTACTTTCGGGAGCAGCGTCTTAGGACGCAAAGAATAACACATAGGACTAACAGGTCATGTTTATCTTAGGAAAATCTTTGATACCTGTCTGAGGCATAAACGCATAAAGATTTCTACTCATACTGTTAAATGGGAGCGTGTCAATTGATCCATCGGCTAACTTTTAACTGGCCTTGTGAAATATTTATATCTAGTCTCATATCAATAAATCTTCGTATGTTACGGTTTTTGTGTATTAAGACGCTCTTATAGCTTTGCAAGCAAGCTTTGCCGAGATACACGTTTTTAAATGTAGTGCTATGCTTCAAGTTCTTGCTCACGTATGGAAGGGTAATGTGAAATGAGTGACGACATTAATATATAGTAAGTTTGATACTTTAATATCACTTATACGTGGGTTGTCTGGAAATGCTCCGACCTGAGTAAGAAAAAATCATTTTTTTTTTCGTTTGTAAAAGTGGGGAATCGCTGGTCACGCTCTTTCTGTATACGATGCTTTAAAAGTGATATAATCAGTCTAACGGCTCTTTAATATTTCATTATTTTTTTATAGAACGAGTTGTCGAGAGCTTCAAAATACGTTTCAGTTTCCGCAATAATATTATTACTTAAAGCAAATATTTTACGCTCAGTCATGCGTTTGCAAACAACGCATAGCCGGTGCAGGTCAAATATGAAGCGTACGGTGGGCAAGGCAGTAATTTCAATTTAAAATCTTTTTTTCGCCACTCAAAAATCCGTAAGACTTTGATTTTTTCGCTCCACAGTCGGTGAACGCGGTGCTTGTGTGGAGAATAGACATGTCATGCAGAATATTTTGACCGGTGATAAGTTTAGGTTCATATCTTATAATTTTCAATTATCGAGATTAACTTTCCGTGCTTTTTCCATCTTTTGCGCGATCACTGCATTCAGCATTGTCGGTAGGCGTACGATGTCATTTAGAACCACTAAATCATGTTGTTTTCAACGGTTTTGAAACCAATGCCGAGATTGAATGGTATTTTTTACATCAAAAAGCAATGTTTAACCAGTGCACGAAATTTGAATTTTTTAACTGTTTTAAAGAAGACAAAAGTTGTGTTACTGAAGTCACTGAAATTCCTAAGCAAATAATCGAAATTTCCACTTTTTGTTTATTTTGGAATCGTTTGACGGTTGACATTTTCTAAAAATGAGATGGATATCTTATTGGAGACGGCATCAAAGCGTCAGCCCCGAGAAATATTGATCGACTTATTATTTTTGTATTTTCCTGTACTACCTTGACACTGGGAATATATACACCATAATACGTCTGAAGAGTATTGCGCAACGTGTAAGTAAAAAACAAACGAAAAAAAACGAAAAACAATATTTTTCCAAAATTGCGATCCAATTCCCGACCATTTAACATCACTTTCTAAGAAAATTTTGGAGTCCAAGGGATGCGTACCTATAGTCAAGAAATATGTATATTTAAAAATGCTTCATATATTTGCCTTGTCGTGAATATGATATTGTTTGTGGAATAGTTCCCTACAACCGGTTTCTTTAGCAAATTAAAGGAAACATAAAGCGAATTACAATAAAATAATAAAATAAGAAGTAACTCACAAGAATTTGTGCTTGAGCTATGCACCGATTAACTTCTTTCATTAAAACCGGTTCATATATATATGTATATGTTTTGTGCACCTTAACTGAAATTGTATTTGAAACCAGACTCATCAAACTTAACATTTTCCATGCATTAATTATTATGTTGCCGAAAACTTGTTTCTTTTAATAAAATCTAAAAAATGTTTTGATATTTATCTACCTTAAGTTAAAGGTTATAGCATATAAATGTAAAAATTGATTAATAATATTATATAAAAAAAAATGTTCTAAAAATTGAATAGATAAATATTGAAGAAGTTGACGCAGTTGTCTTTACGTCCACGTGCCCTTTTACCAGGTGGACGCACGCTATACGGGCGTGTTTATTTATTTAATCGGCTAACAAAAGGCAACCGATGAAGAAGAAGAAGAAGAAGAAGAAGAAGCTCCCTATCTTGAATCCTAAATTTAATATAATAATATCTAATTCATTAATAATAATGACAAGCAGTAAAATCATATTTATTTATAGTGTGCATTCATACCTATGCAACCCCATTCATATATATATTATCCAAAAAATAGCTCATTTGACAATTATGGTGATTCGGCTAATCGAACCAGAAAAAGAAAATAAATATTAATAATCATTAGTGTTCTTACAAGTAAAGTACAAATGGTTAAAAAGTTCATAGTTCGAGCGATAGTATTGTAAATTAAAGAGATAAAGAACCTTGCCACGCGGTGTGAAGGCTCATTTCGTCACGTAAACTTGGTGACGAGATTGCATCATTAACTAATTTGACCATAACGGCGACATTAGGTGCAAGTCGCCTCTTGTAAATTGTTAGAAGATTAATGAACGTCGTGCGGTTAGCATAGTGTGGAAAAATGCAATTGAACCTTCATCCTAGACCACGTAAAACAAATATAAGAAATCGTTTTTGGGCAGACTCAATTAAATCAGTATCACAATCATAACTTGTGGACCACACTATTGACGCGTACTCTAGAATTAGTCTAACCAAAGCGATTAATAATCTTTTAGTTATATAGGGGTTTCAAACTCACGAGACCGACTCTTGACAAATACCAGAATAATTCTTGCTTTGTTAATCATCGACCGTACTTGCAAATGGAAGTGTGGGATTGAAAACAACACCCACATTTGTAAAATATGAGATATCTGCAATGATCTTCCTGAGTATGCTATACGTAGTCTGTATAGTCGAGTTTCTAGCTCATTTACATAGATTAACAGACATGACATTTAAACTACTCCACACCACTAGCGCTTTTTTAATCTCGCTCAGCATACATTACGATGCGTGAGTGTTGGATCACAGCCAGAAGATTATTTATGAATAGAACGAAGAGAAGCCTATATGGCAGCCCTCTGGGGCTCCAGATGAAACCGTTATTTCGCTAACCATATAATTATTTTATTAGAATATAGAAATAAGCGAGTGACGCTTTACTTCATTGAAAGCCTTGCTATAGTTGGCATAAATAACATCAGTCTGCAAACCTTTGAAAAAACTTCCGAAGAAGCAGCACAACTGTTCTAATGGATATGTTTCTATTAATCTACTGGAGGCGAAGCCATGTTGACATGGTGAAATAATAGCGTTAACTGAGCGAAACATATGTGTCGTTAACAGGCTCTCAACGAGATTAGGTAGCACAGTAATCTTGGCAGTACCCCTATAGTTTTCTATATCGTTTCTATAGCCGCTTTTTGAAATGAGAACAATGAGACTACTTTTCCATGTCTGTGGGAAAATAATGATAAGTTGAATATATCGACTAGAGAATGAATAAGGCTCCCGCAATAATTGATGAGAATGCCAGAAGTTACGCCGTCTGAACCCGGAGAGTAAGAATACTTTCGACATACTAAGCCGAGTCGAATTTCTGATTATGATAAAATTATACTAGAGAAAATATTATAAATGTGAATAGAATAATAATATTCTAACTGTGCGAAGATGCTTTTAGAATAAGTTCGCTCAGAAAATTTTACAAACATATTAGCTAGAACTAAAGGACCCGCTGAGTCACCTCCGTTAAACGGCAAATCTGGAGGAAATTCCTTAGTTTTTGACTTGGCTCTTGGGTGTCATTCGTTGTAACTAGTAAGACCACCATTTGGTGGCCATTGCCAAAAATTTGGGTATCCCAATGGTGACAAAGCAGTAAGAGAACCACTGATGTTAAACTTTTTAAAAACTCTGTCTCTCCGATTCTTTATTTGTTTTAGTTCCTTACTAAATCAGTTCGGAGAGTCGTTACTATTTTCCATCGTAACGCATGGCACGAACAGAGGTATTGCGTCGTTAAGCGTAATGCAAAAATTTGAAGTACTATTTTCCGGGGCATCATTTGGCGAACGCTTATTCGCCAGCCATCGAGGCATAGCGTCATAATTAGATTTTTTTTTTTTTAGAGGTTTCCCGCTGACGAAATATGGCATGCTGCGCATTTATTAATTTTGTCAGTTATTTATTTACTAAGACACGAAACTCAGCTAAAATAAATTAGCAGCCGAATTCGATTGACTCTTGGAAGTAAATATTGTACTAATTAATATTAAAGGCTAATACAAAGTATGTAAGGAGAAGTAAAGAAAAAAAAATATGTATAAATAAATAAAAAGGAAACAACGTATAAAAGCATGTACACAACTCACACAGAGCCAGATCCAAGTCGCACATGAGCCCCTAAGCCCCTGCAAACTTGCAAAGGCTTGGCCACCTATAACAGTAAACAACACCAGTTAACTTTCGAAAACAACTCAGTTTAAAGACGACATAGGCAAATTGCGCATATTAAGCGCAATTGTTTCGATAGACTTTAGAAAGTCTGATATTGAAATTAAGTGATAGACATAGTTTGGGTTTCTGCAAACAACTCTGAACGAATTAAACAGCTCATAATTATATTTATAATGAAGATAAAGTGCCTAGACAAGCGATTATCTTATCGCGTAACGTGGGCAAATCGATAAAACATTTTATTGGCTTAAAAAAGAAGGAAACATCAAGAATAAATCTACGTTTCTTAAGTGATTGTAAGAATAACAGAAGCAACCTATGTTCATGAGGAGGCAGAGAGACACAGCCACAGAGTCGCAGCCCAATCTTCTAAAGGCAAATCGCAACAATTCCTTCTGAATGGATTCAGTTGAATCTACATAACACCTATAGGAAGAAGACCACACAACAGAGGCATACTCAAGTATTGGTCTAACTAAGCACATTTAATGCCTTTTTTTAAGATAAGGATTCTTAAGCTCATTGGACCACCTGTCAATGAAACCTGGCGCGGACTTAGCTGTACTTAAGGAGAGCTCAATGTGGAAATTAAAACTTAATCTTTCGTTGAATAGAATCTGTAAATCGACGAACGTTTTCCCAACTTCTGTGAATCGATTAAATAGTCAGTATTAAATGTCTTTCTCCTCGAGAAAGAAACCTTCTTGCATTTTTTTCGATTTAATTTCATAAACCTTAACTATGTAACCAAGTTATTTAAGCCAATTTGAAGCTGAGCCATTGCGATTTAATCACTGAGGGGATAGCATTAATGTATTGATAAAATAAAAGGGATCGAATGCTTCACTAAAATCAGTATATACGACATCTGTGCGAGAGATACTAGAAAAAGTCTGGAAAGCATGGCAAGTGAACTTCGTAATTTCGTAACAGTTGATCTCGAGACTTCGAACAGTTGTCTTCGAAATTCGTAACAGTTGATCGTGCTTTCAGAAAACCATGCTGGAATTGAGAAATATAACATTTGATAGCAAAAGCTAAATGCTGAGTAACAATTCTTTCAAAAAATTTACCAAAGGCACTCAAATTGGCACAGTTCTCAACGTGATGCCTGTTTCCACATTTGTAAAGCAGAGTAAGGAAACTACTTTTCCAACACAAAGGAAAAACGCCTGACATCAGGGACTGATTTTTGAAGTAACATCACATAGCTCGTCACAGCATGGTTTGAGTACACATGGAGGAATGCCATCAGGCCCAAGCGCACAACTAGTGACCTCAAACCATGTAAAATGTCGTTTTCTCCTATGATCACGTTAGGAATCGAAACCGCGTTAGTTATCAGATACGGAGAGCTAACAGTTAATTCGTACTGAGTAGTTGACAGCTTTCGCCTGAAGCATTCAGCGAAGAGATTTTAGGTTTCAATATCATCAGAGGATTCGGAGCCATTGCAAGAAACCTGCAATGGGGATATATGGAGATTTTTTTTTTGGAGTGGACAAACTTATAAAAATATTTAGGATTAACAAGCAATGAGGATATTACCAGTTGAAGGTATCTACAATGAAATTAGTGGTTGAGGTAATTGAACCTATTTCTTGCGAAATAGTCATAAGCAGAACCACTTTCCATAAATCTTTCATAAATATTTAATACTTCTGTTAAACCATGGTGGGCACATGCTTCGAGGGCGAGGTTGCTCGAACGGAACATATGCAGAAATAGCTAGGTCTAATACATTATAGAACTATGACAGCACAGTTTCAATATTCCCAGCATAGAAATCAAGCATAATGTGTAAAAGATGAGATTTAAGCAGTGAGACATTGGTTTTATTAAAATCATAATGTTTACTTGAAGAACTTGGCTTTGACACCTTAGAATGGTTCAACTTACCATCATGTCTGCAATGAAGGGAAATTACGATCAAACAATTCCTTGAAAAACACAACAGCTCTATCAGATGTTGATCAATGACCTGTAACAAATGGGAGTCCCCCAACGCTATGACTATCTAAACAGGTTTGGGCCACATCGGAAATGAGGGGAATATAGGTTCAAGTTACATATACCACCCGAAAGGCAATAAATTCAACGTCGGAAGGAGTAGGAAATTCAAACGAATACGACGGGACTGCAGCAGATATGGCAAATAAAACACCATCGCCAATACGATCGATCGCTTCTTTCTGAAAACCTGGAAAGAATTGTAAAAAAGCTCCGATGAGTGTAAATCCGGCTTCAACCACATTTCCGTGAAAGCCAAACAGAAAAACTCCGTTCTCACTGAATTTAGGAAAGTAGAGCGAAATTTTAAGTTTAGGCCCCTAACATTTTGGTAAATGAAAGTTACGGAGCCTTAAGAAACATTTAGTTTTTTGAGGGTGGACGAACTACCGAATTAGTATTACGGGGGCGACCCTTTGGAAAGAATTCCTTCATTAAAAATGCTACTGTCCACAATAGTCTATTTAACAGAATTTGAATGTTTTAAATCGGAACTAACAATTTAAAAGACGAGATAGCTCTTTGTTGCTATGGGGCTAATGAAATGCTAAGACGCTTCAAATTGTCGGATGGGACTTTTACAGCAAGATAATTTTGTATGTTATTCTAAGAGGTGTCAAGCGTCAGTGCTGACACAAATATTGCCTTTTTGGGGAGTGCTGCTGTCAAGCAGACGTCATCTATATTAGGAACGATAGGGTTCACAGGTAGAGGATTTTGAGTTGGGGAGAAAATAGAGGGAGTGACTACACTTGCTTGTGCAGCTTGTGCGATTTGCCTAGTATGGTGATCACACGGCACACACGAACAGCCAGCGGGACAAGCGTATTTGTTATTTTTATTATTATCCTTTGGAGATTTAGACAGAGTGAGCTGAATGGCACCACTGGGATAAGATACCACTGCCACTTCAGCATATCTAAAACGAGGGAGGTTTCACGGCTTATTTGTAATTTTTGTGTTACCGGCCAACTCGACGATGGAGCACGGAGAATCAGGTTTAGGCGAAGATGGAGGCGAAGTATCACACGCTACCGTAGGAGTTGGTCTTTTGTTGGCTGGGGAAAAATAAGCGTGCTCTAGATAGCGACACTGATCGAACATTGTCTTGAGCAAAGAGAACAGCTGTAAATGCCGCATACCAACGCACATGTTTGGAGGCAACAACACGCAAAAAACAAGAAAGAGAGTTTTAACTAGAGCACCTCGCAACTAGAGCGGCTCGCAAAACCCAAATGAATATCGTGACAAAAGTTCAATAGAATTCAATTAATTTGAGAACTTTTATACTTTTTTAATTAATTAGGCTTTAAACGCGTATAGAGCAATAAAGCAACAAGATAAAAAAAGGAATCGCAGAATTTCTTCACACAAAGTAAAACAGTACCACCACAGCGCGCAGAGTTTCCAAACTGTTACTTTTCAAAAGCGAAAAAAAAAATGCTTGCTCCTTAATCATGAACTAGAAAGGATACAGCAGTAAATATTTTCTTGTTTATTCTGTGAGGCGACATCGCAATACTGTAAAAAAACGAAAAAAAATTCTCCAGACATACTGAATGCTGTAAAGTATCGATATGTCTTATTTTCCATTTTTCAAGTTTTTTTCAATAAAAAAGTGATGGACATGTACAAAAGATTCGACTAGGATCGAGTATATATTTCACACTTGTCAATTATTCACTGTGTATTGATCAAGACTATAATCAATTTTTATTAATCTTCTTCTATTTTCCCTTAGCGATTTTTATCCTGTCTTGAAACCTAAACAATTCTTTTACATATTTTTTAAAAATATTGTTACCTAGTTTTTTTAATTTGCGAACAACATTTTTTTTGGTTCCTCCAAATTGACAATTGAAGAATAGATTGATGCTGAATTTCAATAAATAAATGAAAAGATAAATATATCATAATTATCTACTCTGAGGTAAATGAGACGTGTGAAAGTGTATGTCAAGTATAATCTGCTGAAATGTACATTAAAAAGCATACATACTCGATGTAATGAAATTTTAAAATACAATTTTGTAAAAGCACTTATTAAGGAAGTCGATCATCTGTTTCTTGAAAATTATTGAGTCATGAAGATTGCTATCAAGAAATTGCTATCAAATCCAAAAGTTTTCAAGTGACTTGGTTAAACCGCAGAACTAATTTATTCCACCAGTTCTGAAAGTATACGTGGGCACGCAGTCGCGTGCTTATATTGAAAGTGAGCTTTTTGCTATGTAAAATATTTTCAATTCTATTTTTCGAGATTCTATGTGTATTCATTAGAAGATAGTTAGAAGAACCCCAAAAAGAAACAGCACTTCTCCGAGGTCGTAAGAAGCAAGTGCTTTAAAACGAATTACGTAGCCAGTCAAGGTATTCGTCAGTAATCGCCTTGCAAATACGCCACAAGCGGAGCGGAGAATAGAACGGAGAACGTGTGTTTGAAACTAGTAGCCTACCTAGTTCATTTTTTGCGTTAGAAATTTGATGTTACACTAGTACAATTCCAATTCAATTGTAGACTCAACAAAAGTAAAAATCTAGGAAAATTAGATAGCAATATCAATAGTTTGCAAAGTACGATAACATTGCAGCCATGTCAACTGAGAAGACACCATTATTTTTTATCGAAACTTATAGAGTCATGCCTGCCTATTTGTTCGTCGTTTAGAATTTCTGTCCCACTTTTGCGTATTTGTGCACAGATACAATGTGCTTCCAATGGAAAACTCTCCGTTTTAAAAATTGCCCAGACATCATCTTCAACTTTTTATTTCTTTTCTGGATAAGATCGTAGATGGTAGAAATTCTCGCGCACGTACGGACGATGGGAGAGATAAATCGTTGAACATGGCAAGTCGGATCAAACTCTTAAAATCGACAAATTATATTTTGATCCACCGTAAAGTTGCGTTTAATTTTGTATAGTTTTTCTAGACATCACTTAAAATTTACTAGGAAATCCAATTATTTCCTGCCTACAGCCCTGTATTTAATTCTCTTTAAAGCATTAACATTTATGTAAAACTTTAACAACATCTTCGTAGTCTCTTCTTAAAGTAGTCCAAAATTAGCTCTTTTTTAGATTTTATAGTTTTCTTCAACCATCCGGCAGCTTAACATTACCAGAAGGAGATAATTAGTATTGCGCAGTTCGCACATTGACCCAGTAGGCGGGTTTACCGCAAGCCCGAAGAGGCTAATATATAAATACTCTCCGCACACTAAATTGAAAAATTGCTAAAAAGGCTACAAAAACAAAACATTTGCAAGGATTTCAACAAAGAAGGCCAGTATTGAAAGGGAAAGAAATGCATGTATTTTCACATTCAACCCTTTAGCCTTAAATGGTTAGGGGAAATTTTATGTACAAGTATTCACCAACGTTAAAGGCTCATCTCAATATTCATACATCACGAAAACAAAGAAAGTTGCTATGCTTTTTTGTAGATTTTAAATGCGGTTAGTGTGTATTTTATACTTCGGTGAGTCTAATTTTTCAAAGCAACGATCATTACAACAACATACATTTCTCTGCATGTAAGGTAATCAAGTCTAAGACATGGGGCGGACAGCGAACTGAACGGAAAAAAACAGGTTCCATCCATAAAGCTTGAACTGACGGAAATTCTGTAGACAATAAATTTACGCTTCTATAATGTTATGTCAGTGCCTAAATGTGCGGCAGACTTTATCTAAGTGGGTGATCAAATCAAAAACATAATCATAAGAACAAAACTTGTTCCAAAATGCAAAAATTGCAAGAATTTGTAGCAGGGACCACTTGTGTATAGAGCTATTACAGTGCTCTGCCCAATTCTAAATAAACATTCATATTAAAGACTTCTGCAAAAAAGTTAAAAGGATAAACTAAAATGTCTTTAATCGATTCCCGCAGCTTTTTATCTAAAATGTTTTCAAATGTTCGCTTTTGGTGGCTTTTTTGATGTTTTTTTTGCTTGAGTACGCAGGCGTTGTCTGTCGATCAAAACTTTATATAAGTCAAGTTGCTATGTGAATTTTCGCTTTCCTTAGGGCTCCATCATCCGTCCAAAGAAGACCGGATAGAGAGACAGGCAATGCCACCCGATTAAAATACAATGGTTACCGAAGAAATGAAGAAACATTATATTCGGCTGTGACCGAATATGTAAAATTAAATTTTGAAACTCTACAGTATTGGATGGGAGTAACAGATTTTTCCAAACTTCTCTTTCTCTTAATTCTAAAAATGTAGCCTTGTCGTGATGTGAAGTTGTAATTTTATAAGCACGTTGGCTTGTGGGAGGGTGCCAAAAATCTTCCCACCGCATACAAATGTGCCAAACGCTATTACTCGTCAACTCTTGTTGAGATATATTAAATTCGACTTTTTTCTCTCATGTGACGAGGTCTTCTTCCGGTTGTTGCATGAAATCTCAAACATTAAATATTGGGTAGGGTATAAAAGTGATAAGTTTGATGAGTGATAAGAAAAAATGTGAACAGCGAATAGTAAGAAGCAGATTATTAAACGGAGATAACAATTAAACATGCACGCATATGTTGCATATCTGTTCATATAAAAATTTAAATATTCTTTTCATATATGAATGTGTCTGAAACTATACGTATTATGTACATAGTCAACGTTTGCACTTAGTCCGCGCTGGATGTACTAGTTTTCTATTTTTTACGTCCCGCATATTTTTGAGGCGGAAAACGGAAAGGCCACAAAATTTAAAATACATATATAAAAAGAGGCCATGTCTGCTCTATAGATATTAAAGCACACACACACAATACTTGCCTAGTAAGAGATAAAAGCAGTAAACAATTTTTAAAATATATGAACATATTATGTGGAATTTGGTTTCTTATTCTTCTTGCATGCATTCTATTTGGCACCATAGATATTACAATTACTTCATAACTATTCACTTCGCAGAATATGGAAATTGTGGTTTGTGGTTACAATAACAAAAGGAAAATGTATTGTGGTATTTAATAAAACTGCTTTCTTGTTATTTCTTTCTCTATGTAATGGTTTTTTTTATTTTTTATTTATTAACAGAATTAAAATATGGAACGTACTACTCGAAAAAGGTCGTGGTAAGAAAGGTCTCATAACGGACAGGAAGCCCCCTCTTCAATTTATCTCTAAAAACGAAGAATATAACGTTGCTAACGTTTTTAGAAGCATTATGTTTCCTTCAGCAACGGAACTGCGTCTTGTTTGAGCCCGAAGCCATTACAATCCTCCATTCAACGAAAAAGCTGGCGGAAGCATTTGCAGACGGAGAGCATTTTCAGTATCATTATACTTCTAAAGAAGCTTTAAGGGTTATCAAAGACTGTCTTCATTCAACATGAGACAATCCGTTTCAAATTATAGCTAGATCTAAATATGACCGCGCTGTACATCAGTTCTTTCCAAAGATAATCTTTAAATCATCCATTTCTGAGAAAGTGTTGAACTTCTGTGAAATTAAACTCCTAAGTCGCCTTCTAACAGGTTACACAAAGTGTTACGACAAAGTTTATCTTCATACGATTGGGTCTGCATCTACTGATCTTTGTGGCACGTATAGCTTAAGATAATCTGATGAGCGCCTGATTTTCAAACGCCCAAAATATAACAGTATCAGATATCGTTTCAGCTTTTCTTCTTCTTTTCGGATTTAAAAGTCATATTCTTATCAAAGCATGAAAGGTTACTCAGACGGCTGACTTCTTTTGTTAAACACACAGATATTGAAATTTGACGTACTCTTGAATCCATTCACCGTGACTTGCACTCTCCTCCTTTTTCGTCCTTTCTTCCCGTCATGAAGGTAGAACAATTTTTTGGTTTTCATTTATTGACAATACCATACAATGTCTGTTTGTGTGTTAAATCACTAGCATTGTTCTTTAAAAAATAAGCCTTCTTTTCTCATTTTTAAAAAATGATTACTGGTAGCCTGAGTTTACAACGTTTCTGTTCAACATCGCGTGGAATCTCTGTAAAATATTAATCATCGGCTCGAGTATCTGTAACTATGAAGCGGATCAGGACCACACCATAACAATGTAATTAAAAAGACAACAAATGAAACTTTCAAATAGAAACAACCTTCAAATTATCCTCAAATTATCCTGTTTGAGAAGATTGATAAGAGGACTATCGATTTTCGAGCTGCAGGCGTTGGATAAATGATCGATAAAATAATTAATAAAATAAACACTAAAAAATAAATAATATGTATATAAAGCAATGTACATATATAATGCGTCACCACATGCAAATCCGAAAGCTATTAGAAGAACTCAATTTTGTTGCCATGTTTATGATACGGTGTTATCCATAGAGCACACTAAAAAGGTTAAGAATATATAATTATTAGTACTTAAATAGTTAAGAAGTGCTTTGGTGATTATGGTCTCGAAATATATTTTTACAAGTAGGTAAAGCGCATTAAATTCCTAACGGTATGGTAGTGGAATGGTGATAATAAATATGTGCGTTTATGTGAATATAACGCAAGATTTTATTTTTTACGTAATATTTAACTGATGTGAAGCTAGCCCACTGTACCTAGCCTATCTTCATGCTCGGGTTCGCACCTCTGCTAAGGTAATTGATAGTTGAACGCTACAAAATAATTAGGAAAACTAAATAAAAATAGAAATACAAGCATAAATAAAATAAGAAAATATACAGAAATGTTGTAAGAAATTAAGAAACAACTTTTTCCTTGTATTTACCATATAGTGCGTGTATATTGTCGGCGAAAAGGTACAATACATAAAGTGTATATAAAAAACTTTGACGAATTTTCCCTATCGAAGATTTTTGATATGTCTTAAAGGACGCTAAAACCTATGGTCCGGGTCCATCACCTCGAAATTCGCCAAAACCTGCTCTCTCCATAAATATAAGACCCTAAAGGCAAAATGCTGCAATGATGTTGCTAATGAATGTTGCTAATGATCTTTTATACAGATAATGTTTTTGTCTTTATCCAACATGTATATTTAAGCCTCCACATTACGGGCATATGTTTGCAATAGTAGCGCACTTGCACTTGCTTAAGAAATTATATGCATGTTATTGAGTTGTCGTCATTTTTCTGAATATGCATCGCGTACAATTTTATTCAAAACATTCTATAGGCAAATAGAATATATGCTATGGCAAAAATGTTTGTGTGCGCTTGTGCGTGCGCTTGTTGATTAGCAACCACTTGAATGCCTGCTTTCTCTTTTTCATTATTTATATCGGTAAAAACTCAGCTTATGACTTTCGGGTATGACGGCGTATTTTTTAGGGCTATGCCCTATAACTGTATTTTAAATTATATTAATTTATTTGCATAAAATTCATTTTTTATTTTAATTTATTGGGTCTTGGCGAATTTTGAGGTGATGGACCTGGCCCAGGGTAATGAAATTAGGCTTTTCTGACAGTTTTTAGCATCCTTTAGGAACTATCAAAAATCTGCGAGAGGGAAAGCTCGTTAAAGTTTTTTACGCGCACTTTACATATTGTAATTTTTCGCCAACAATATGCACGCACTATATGGTAAATACAAGAAAAAAAATTGTTTTTTAAAATCTTATAACATTTCTGTATAATTTTTTATTTATTTGTTTATTATTTATTACACTTATACAGAAACTCAACTAAAAAAAAAGACAGTCGAGTTCAAATGACTCTTAAAGTAAATCTTAAATTAATTATTATTAAAAAACTTAGTATAAGTACAATAAAACAAATAAAAGGAAAAAAAAAAGAAAAAAGAAAAAGAAAAAAAGCATGTACACAATTAGCACAGAGCCACACCCACAACCGGTAAGAACCCAGTTGCAAATGAACCCCTAAGCCATCGCAAACATGCATAAGCTTGGCAACCGATAATAGTTAACAACAATTAATTTTCGAATCGTAGTGACTTTTTAGGATTAAGAGCTAGTTTAAGTAC